>JARSSU010018170.1:0-14917 GCA_029619165.1 Eurosta solidaginis | reverse complement strand
GGCGCTTCCAGAATCTACTAGTCCAGTAGCTCTCAAACTTCTCAGATATATGCATGTGTTTGCGCATTGACTCTCCGCTGCTCGTATTCGTACATGGTACATATGTGTAGACGCAATTATTTATTCGTTTATGTAGATACATAAAGATTGAATTATGATGTGAATGTTTGTAGTTTACAGTCTCTCGCGCGCACATAGGCGTATAAGTAAATGCATCTGTGTGTGACATCTCTCTGGGCTGCCTTATATATGCGTATACTTGATTTGATTATTAACGTAAATACTGCTTGGCATGGCCTTAGCATCGCCTTAGTGATGGGATAACTTAGTGACGCTAATATCCGTGACAATAGTATATATCTCATACAACCGATTGTTCAGATAAACTTATCGCAATTTCTACCCCATTTTAACAGCTAGAAGCTTCAAATTTCACCAAATGCTTACGTGTATAGCATATATTGTTGTCTGAAAAAATCATAGAGATCGGTGGTATATATAGTATATATCTCATACAACCGATTGTTCAGATACTTTGCGCAATTTCTTCCCCATTTTAACAGCTAGAAGCTTCAAATTTCACCAAATGCTTACGTGTATAGCATATATTGTTGTCTGAAAAAAATCATTGAGATCGGTGGTATATATAGTATATATCTCATACAACCGATTGTTCAGATAAGAAACTTTGCGCAGTTTCTGCCCCATTTTAACAGCTAGAAGCTTCAAATTTCACCAAATGCTTACGTATATAGCATATATTGTTGTCTGAAAAAATCATAGAGATCGGTGGTATATATATTATATACTCCATATAAACTGTCATTTTTGCCCCTTTTTCACGGCTAGAAGCTTAAAAATTCATCAAATTTCATCAAGTAGTTACGTTTACGTCATATATTTTTGAAATACGTGATTCGTAGTCATAGTTTTTACACGCAGACCACAAAAGACCTGAAACTTTGCATCCTCACACAAAGTACCTACCTGTTTTTTATTTTTTTATTTTATATTTATCTTAAAAATCGTTAAGTATGTAGATCTGTTCACTATATATTTCTTATCTTATACATACATAAGATTATTGTTCAGCCCCATTCATGAAAGGTATGAAGTCTTCGGCACAGCCGAAGACAGTCCCGTTCTTACTTGTTTTCATTTAAGATGGAACCTATAAAGGTACTCTGCATTGACGGTTCATATCTTTTCAACAACTATAGTTACACATTTTTTGAATCCGAGGAAAGAAAATATATACTCTGAAGATGGCCAACCGGGTATAAAAGCTATACTTTTTAATTAAGTTTTATTTGTTGTGATCACAACTAACATTTTATACATTATACAGGAGAATATACATATCTAACTCATAAAACTATACAATTGTCATGCGTCCAAGCATCAAAAGGTTACGGAAACACCCCAGTGCACACCATCATGGTTAATCAAACCATACCATGGCGAATTCATAACATGAACGAGTTAGCAAAAACCTCCAATATATATACTTACATAAATAAACTGGGACCGTATCGGTAATTCAAAAACGAATAGGATTTAAAACTTGACTTTAAAATTTTTCAATAGAAATATAAAAGTTCAAATTTTAGCTAAATATTTTAGTCAAAATTATGGCTAGACCTCGACTTGTAAAATTTCCATCAAAAGTTGAAAATTAGGTTAAATAAAAATATCCTATAGACAGAATGTGCCATAGTTTTGCAACAACTTCTTTGACTACCATACGAAAAAATACTAGAAGTTATCTAGTACGTAGCTTAATTGCTGCCTCGAGATCCAGTAACTCTGCCGCCCCTAGAGCTGGAGTGAGTCTAACGTTGTAGGATTTGCACATGATTTTGCTGCCCCGCTGATTTTGCTGTTTCTTCTGATTTTTTCCAAACCGATTGGAGCGCCTACGAGTGCTACGCTCTCCTTTGTCAACTCATCGGCCTTTTCGTTACCTTCTATCCCTTTGTGACCAGGATCTCAATATAGATATATGGTGCAGCCTCAGCGAAGTCTCTACAATGCTTCTTTGCATTCCAGGACACTTCTTGCTAAAGTACTTTTCGAGATTATTGTCTTAATCGCCGCCTGACTATCAATATATATTGTAACGATTTTACTGCAAATCCTCTTATTTGCAACCTTCTGCTAAGTTCGAATCACTAAACTGTTGAATAAATAACTCCAATATTTAATAATGCAAAATGGCCTTTATTCAAGTACTTCACAATAAATAACTATACTATTGCCCGACAGATAGCGTGCTCAATCGAAACTCATTCTCAAAATAATACTGCTATTGCTCGTTAGATAGCGTCTTGAATCCAACTGAACTCGTGATGACTCAGCCTGTGCCGCTTTTATACTCTTCGGTTTCCTCGTTCACCCATTTCTCCTAAGGTCTAGTAATTTCGTGAATCTGATGCTTGTTTAGGAGCTATATACACGTATAATTGCAAATTTGTATCCATATGCGTGTGTATATGTGAGCGCTGATGATGACATGCGCTTGTGAGTATCTCTCTCTGTTTCCCCGCATGTATGTGTGCAGACATAATGATTAATTTGTTTACGTACATACAAGTATAGCAGCTCGCTTTATTGTTGTTGTGGCTTTATTTACTTAGTATCAGATTAGTGATGGGAGTATCACTTAGTGTCACTAATATTCGTCACAATATATTGACACGACTGCAGCTTAAGCACACTTCCTCCAGAATTTGTACTGCTTTCTTCACGGCTATGATTTCTTCCTGAAGACGCTGCAGTAATTTTGTAGCCTGTAGAATCTACTTATTTCTGGATATACGCAGTAAACAGCAGGCCCGACCCTTTCCGTTAATTTGGAACCATCGGTCTACACGTGTATAATATGTTCTGCCATTTTCGCTCCCTTGCACCAACCCTCGGGACCTGTTGTAGCCCTAAGATCTTTTTCGGAGCTCAGGCGCGGGATCATCTAGTCCGTTTTCTTATATTTAATGGCGCTATACTGATGTGGCCATACGGTCTGCACTCAAGCCGCTCCGAGGCCTCAAGCCTTGGCGCAGTTGCTAGCGCTATATTGTTGGTCATTAGGTCTGCAAGTCAGATGTGTAGAATGGCACGTAACCCTGCTGTCGGGGTAGTTTTCAAGGTTCCCGGTATGCTAATCATTGAAAATCTGCTTACTCCCTCAAGTTTTTCGGTTAATGTGCTCTTTTGTGTGGCTGTCCACCAATGTGGGAGCCCATATTAAAGTATGGGCTTAACCAATGGCGTAAATACCCAGTAATACAGTATGGGCGATACGGAGCAAATCACACCTACGAGACGCGGCCATGAGCGACAAACAGGAAAAAAAATGTTGCCAGTTGATGTTAACTGTTATCTGTGGTCCCTGTAAATGGTGATCGAGCGTTTTTGTTATTTAGTTGATGTTTTGTTGCTATTTATTTTAGCTGCTACTCATTTTAAATGCTGTAAACACAAACCTTCCGGTGTTACGAGGAAATCATTTAGTCGAACAGATTTTATGGAGAAATAGTTGTTGTTGATCGAGTGAGTGACTTAACGAGCGAATGCGTAGATTTTTTGGGTGACTTTTGAATGCGGAAAAGCTAATGGATTAATTCAGTAGCAAGTTATATTTAAAATTATTAAAGCATGGATACAAACTAGTGATGCGAATTTGTTTGCCGTTTACGATCCCGAGACATTGGCAATCCCTTGGGCTTAAAAGACGAATTACAAAACCATATGCATGTCGTTTCCGCTTGGAACTTGATAAAATTTGTAAGATCACGTTTACTCATGCACTAATCTACAATAAATAAACAACAGTACCATCCCTAAAAACTTTATATTTAGTTGTCAAATTTCCGCTTAAATTTCGTGCTCCCATTTAGAGACGACGCCCTAGAGATGGTTCTAGAATTAGAAAAAAAAATCGCCACCCCTAAAATTTCTTCACAATGATCGATTTAACGAATGGCAACATTTAGATGGGAAATCTAGTTTTATAATTACGGATTAGGAGTTAAGTACCTAAATGAAGATAATCCTGTTACGTGTGAACTAGGCCTATGTTATGAGTCAAATCGAACTATGTTCATCAAAGCGGATTACTCTCAAGTTTATGAATATACCCGCAGCCCATTCCGTATAAAGAAAATACAACATACTACCATTGCGATATATCCCGATATGATCCTGAAAAGAGTTCCGAGACAGTACGCTTAGAACCAGAGAAGGAAGGATATACTGGATTTTTTAAAACGGTAGGGCCCACAACACCCCCGACACACTCGTTTACCAATTATCTCCAAGTGGTTTTGAAATTTTGCCGAAATTTCAAAAATATTCCGTAGCAATCCTTCCGATATGATTCCCGAACAGCCCAAAAAGCTTTCGAAAATGTTTCCGAGATGGCCTGAAATAATCTCCAAAGCTCCCTCGAAACTATACGCAGATAGTCCCGAATCAGTCAGGAAGTAGCAATAGTATTACGAAAACGTTCACAAGACCAATCCAAACCAATCCCTAGAAGATCTTGCTCGCAATCCCGAAATTGTCCAAAAAACGTGAAATAACCCCGAAAGGGTACCTGAAACAATAAAGAGGTATAACGATGTTAGAGAACTTTGCAGATACTATTCGGGCCTTTTCTAGATTATTTAAGAATATTTCGCGACCGTTTTGTGATTGTGTTCGGAAACGTTTCCTGATTATTTCTAGATTACTTAATTGGGACTTCACCCTTTAAACCGGCGCCAATTGGTAACACCAAGGGAGTTTATCGTTTCTACCTGGTTCTTCCAGCGAAGCGGGGAAGCCCTGTTACTCTGTTTCGATGGCGGTTTCCTCTTTCTTTCGTTCATCTTTCATTCGCATAACGTAGCCACTGTGCGCACGATAAGGGATCAACCTGTCGTAAACCTCTTTGAGCTTCGAACGGCTCAGTACTTGTCAATATTTCCGAATTCGGGCACAGCCGTATAAGTTTTGCGGGGAAAACCAGATTTAGACATAGCGGCATATGTGCAGCTCTTTTTCGTGCTGTCGGAGGCCGCTTTAAAATCGACAAAGAGGTGGTTGTGTGTTAATTATTATTTCACATTTTTTTTTGTCAAGACTTGGTAAATGGTGGATTTACCAGATCTGAAACCGCACTGATAAGGTATAATCAGACGATTCACGGTGGGCCTCACTCTTTCACACAATACGCATGATAGGTGGCGCAGTTTGCAGGATCCCCCTACTTGTGGACTGAACAAAGAACATTTAGATTCGAATAGTCAGGCATACATCGTCCTGCCATATTTTGCAAAGGAGCTGATGCTTCGGGCTTTGTGATAATCGATTGGAGGAACAATAATTCGGTTATCATCAATGCAGGCTCGGGTTCATTATCCTTGGCGGCACATAGATGTCTCCATTTATAAGGGAAAAGAAGTTATCCCACAAATCCCAATGCTTCAACCGTACATATACTGCCTTACTTGAGTTTTAATTTCATAGGAATAGTTTGTAATGACAAAAATCACAAAAATTCCCGAATTGTTGGACTATAGCCCGATATTGGAAATCATGCGATAACGGGCTTGACATCCCTATAACGTACATTCGATATATATATACCTGGTCATATGAATGCCGTTTGGCCTACAGAGCTGGGTGATCAAAGACAAACTTAACTAGTTATCGGTCATTAAACTATATATACTATAGCATGGATTTAGGTACTTATGTCTTGAATATAGATTAGATTAAGAAATGATTTGCAATTTTGTATCATTTGTTTTCTTAAGCACGGTTTTTCAGTGCAAGTTTAAGTTAACTAAAGTTTAACCTTTCCGCTTTGGCCCCTTTAACTTATCTAGGAAAATTTTTTGCAAGTGGCCATTGTGGCAGAATAAGATTGGCATTAGCGTTTAAAAGCAGTTTGACTAAAAACTGGCCCTTAAAGTTTGAATTAAACTCTTACGAATCGATTAAATTTGAACTGCAAAAGGTTAGTAAGTTTAATGAACTTTGAGTTCTTTTACAACTTCTTGTCTAGCTACTTTTTGACAATTATTTAACTAATTATTTGCATTCATCAGCGTCAATGCGTTTGGTAAACAAGTTTTTCGCGCTTCAAGAAATTTGTCTACAGCGAGTTGCTGGCTAAGTTATAGCGATGACGAAAGTGAGTTTAATTAATAGATCAAAGTTAGCATAATATAAGCAGTGGTATTACTTTTAAATGGTATATTAAGTTTGGACCGATTCGTCAAAATTGTAAGTCCTATAAGAAGAAGCGATAGACCCACCAATAATTATACCGAAATGGTCGGCATAGCGAGCTCAGTGCCAATAAGCATTTTCGTATATCTGTGTGTACGTCGATATGTTTGAACGCCAACACTAGTCCTACATTTTTAAGATACCTTAACTGTGGTGTATTTCAATTAATGAATTGTCATAACTGACCGGCTCTCACTTTTCTGAAGCAATCACAGCAAAGGGTACTCCAAACCAAGCGAGTTGTCCTTGAAGTGCTTGACGATTCATTGTAGTCGAATATGCAAACAACATAGCCGCAGTCCTTACAGCCCGAAAACAGAAGAAGCGCACAGAAAGCTCAATCAGGTCATAATGTGCCCAAAGGAGGGATAGACTCGCTTGAGCTGATACTTCTGACAAAAAAGTACATACCAGTAGAGGTTAGTAAGGTAATATAAATTAAGTGTAAGGTTAAACTCTACACAAACTTACTGGGTGTGCAAATTCAACATGTACTTGAGAAGGCATCTAAGCAGGTATCCTGCGAGGCGGTCTGCTGATTAATGTCGGAAGACCAAGAGAAATCTGCTGACGGACATCACCCTACTCACATTACTGTATGGTTACGAACTCTGAGCAAATACACTGAAGATGAAGAACCGCTGTAAACTTCTAACATCTATGCAGCGAACAGGGAAGAAACATTAAGGATGTGTCAAGGACGATGGGAAAATGAACAACGAGACAATGAACAGCGATACTGAATCACACACGTTAAAGTATGAAGCACTAGAAGCTGTTGGCGATGTAAATTATTACGCTACCCAAAGTCGCTCCGGAAATGGCACTTGTACAAACTACCTGTACGAAAAAAAAGGCCGAGTTTGCTAAGTACCTTACGACAATGCAGGTTAGGACCATCGCGAGTACACCCTCTTCAAAATGGATCGTGATGAAACACAAACGGACAAATGCTCTAGCAAAGAATCGGCCCAGAAGATTGCAATGAATCAGCAACTTCGTAGAAACACGACACTTAGAAGAATAGGGGATATAACAGAAGGCATTAAGAAACGAAAAAATGGAACACCACCGTTAAGTTATGTGGAAGCGGTCTCGGGGTGAGGTATGGTCCTGAAAAGGAGTTAAGGGAACTCGGCTGCTGCGAACATGGTAGTTATATGCATTAGGCCTTTCTCATCCCACAACCATCAAAAGAAAAGTTTTGCACTTATAGCCTTCAAATCTTCAATGTCACGAAAATTTACTGTCTAGAAAGATATTGGTACAAGTTTTTGTGGTCATACCTCCTAGCTTAGGTTGATCCATTCGGGACCTTACACTCCTTGTAAACAAGACCATATCCGTCTTTTTCGCATTGGCACTCAACTCGACATAGATTCCGAACCGCCCGACCATCAAAGAGCTATTTGTTGGAAGGCACTTTCCTTTTTTACAACGGCAGGTGTATCACGCCATAATTTGACGGGTCCCACATCGAACCCTGAGCAGTTGATTCATGACCAGCATACACTTAATGGGAAAAAAATTAAAAAGACCTTTAACCATAATAAAACATAAATAATTCTTGTACCAACAAGATTGTGATTTGACCTTGTTACTTCACACTTACTTGCATATACCAGTCTGAAAAATCCAGATTAGATACGAGTATATAAATACATATATACTAATCATGTTTATTTGCATACAACATGATCATAAATCTACTTAGAGAGTAACGCTATTAAAATATTAACACTTGATACCGCAGAGGCGTCAAAAGCGTCATTGGGTCAAATCCATCATGTCAAAAATACATTACGTTCATACCTCACATTAGGCGGAAACGTTTTGTTGGATGACAACTTCAAAACAATAAATATAGAAAAACGGAGTTTATCGGATACAGATTTTACCAATAAATCGAACTTTCAAGCTTTGTCATTAAATAAAATGAAAAAACTTAATATTGTCCTCATCAAGTAATTCATTATAGGCCGACAAAGGGAAGCAGTAGTGATATTCCTAACTCTTAACAACATTTGACAGCGGTAAATTGAGCTAACAATAATTTTAAACAATTCTGCTATTCGCTCACACTTTTTACAACATTTGACAGCGGTAACTTACACCGAGAAATAAAGGAAGGAAAAATCACAAATTAGGGTGTTGTTCTTGAGTTAGTAGTTATTCAAGTAAAGTTGTGTCATATAATGGTTAATTTAACGGAGTTTTTGTCAAAAGTACAAACTTGTTAGCTCATTTCAACAGAAGAAAAAGTGTTGATTCATGTTAACATATTCTGTAAAAGACAGATTCTCAGTCAATGCAACAGCTTTTTCTGTTAATGAGAATTTCTAATAATCAACAGCCACTGTATTTTAGCATATTTTATGGTATTTTTAGGTGGCATAATTTAGTAACACAACGTAGCTAGGCGGTCACCATAGTGTGATGGTACCGTGCTACGCCTACACGCCGAAAGTGGGATCCAACTCCTGGAAATAGCAACATCAAAATCTGAAGAAAAGGCTGTTAATTGTACCTTTTTTAACAGAGCTGTTGCTTACATTTGATGAACTTTTTGTTAATTTGACTTTGAAAACAGTTAATTCACAATCAACAATCTAGTGCGAAGTTGATTCAACAGCTATTTGCGATAAATGTAAAATGAAAGAAATATCGGTTGAATTTTCCCCGTAAATCGGTTGATTTTACCATTTTTCTTTTCTTTTAGTGTAGCTTAACAATAATTTTAACAATTCTTCTATTCACTCAATTTTGTCAACTCCAGTCAGTCGACAAAATTATTGTTGTCGTTTTTATCAATTGACAATTGTCGTGGTTTTTATTGATATTAGCTATGTTTTTTTTTACACCTATAGACGTTTACGCTTAAACTTTATATGGACTGCTAAGCATCAAACTTTAAATACTCCACTGAAATTGCTGCGCATAATATTAGTACTCTTAAATTTCAATACGCATTATACTCAGATGTAACTGAAATATGTGTCCATGTTTCACCTCTACACTAATTCATCGCAACCCTTCAGCTATATGTTACACACTATGGCCACCAGAGGTTTGTGTCTCCGATTTTATGTACACCCTGTTCTGTAGCTAGTTATTTAACCACTGCCGCTAGATGGGTATTCTAAGCATTATCTAAGTGAGGATAAGCGTTTTTTTCACGCGCAAACGTAAACGTATACGCGTGTAAAAAAAACACGGCTATTGTTAAGTCGTCAAGAAAGTTAGTCAAATTTATTGACTGACTTAAGTACCAAAATTATTTTTATTTTGAAGTTTAATTTGTGTGTGTTTTTTTTAAGAAAATAGAATTTTAGATTGTGGCGTATAGCATGTCACGGCACGCATTTGCAAATAATGCAAGAGTGCTGTACCTTGGTGCTCACCAACAAGCTCCATTCTGAAAAAATAAATAAAGGCAGTAAATGTTCAAATTATATTAAAAATTCCTAAATTTGCTGAATCCTTTAAAATTGTGGCACGAACAAAGAATTAGTTTTTTTATCTCAACTCTTATTTTGCCTTTTAGTAAATTTTGACATTTTAATAGCAGAGATGCCACTTTTTCTCAAATTGAATAAATACTTAACAAGTATTATTAAAACCAAATTGGTGAATCACTCAATCGCCATGCAACCAATAATTGACTCCGGTAAAAATCTCGATTTCAGAAACGGCAAATTACAAGAACGTGTTAACAATAATCAGGATCCAGGGGAAATTGATAAAATAAGGCGGGCAATGAAAAGTATCTACTAACAATGGCCGTTTTTACACGCGTATACGTTTCGTTTGCGCGTGAAAAAAACGCCTATCCTCGCTTAGATAATGCTTAGGAGACCCATCTAGCGGCTAAATAACTACATCTACAGCACAGGGTGTACCGAAAAGCGAATACACAACCCTCTGTATGGCCATAGGTATAACATATAGCTGAATCAGTTACGATGAATCGTGGACACACATAGAATACATAGATTTAATGTAGAGGGTGAAACAGAGACACATATTTCAGTTACATCTGAGTATAATGGTTATTGAAATTTAGTAGGACAAATTTTATGCGCAGCAATTTCAGAGGTGTATTTAAAGTTTGTCGCTTAGCAGTCCATATAAAGTTTAAGCGTAACGTATATAGACACAGCTAATATACATTTAACCACAAAAATCGATCTACACTAATGTCTGAACATTTCTACATAAATATATGCCTTTTGTACGAGTACATAACACTGTTTACCATTTTAAAAAGTAAATATTTACATATGTATGTAGGTACATTTCATCTTGGCTACTTAGTAACAAAGAACGGCAGGCAGGTCATTAATGCCCATCATAAGAGTGACAATCAATCTTTTGCATGGACCTGTCAACATATAACTATAAAGAAATATTCTCAGTAATTAAATAATGAATGTGTTAATTTTCATGTATGGCATGTATTATACATATTAAACACATTGTGTGTAAGCAACAACTGTGAAATCCCTTTTACCTTCGTATTTAATATTTAGTATGGATGCTCAATAGGACATTTGGCCTTAAAACAGCCAATATCCGTTTGGCAGGTCAATGATTTCTCAAATTTGAAAAATTATCACATTCTTCATCCTTAGTGCTACCAGTTTGATTAGAGACAAGCTGAAAACCCAGAGCCAATGTTATAAAATTACTCTGCCCTCTTGGCAAATAGAAGCTTTCTAGCACTTATGCCACTTGTTGCTTCTAGATGCAATAGCTCAATCACTTCTAATAGCTTAGCTTGGCGCCCACAAGACACGAGCACTAAACGTGCTCGATCGTTTCCTACTCCAACTCAATAACTAGGGCTAATTTGAAAGCATATGACTTCAGAAACAGGGTACAGCACGAATACCCGTAACGAGCCTACAGTTCTTTCCTCTTTATGGAAGTAATAACTTTGTTAGTGTAAGGTTGTTAGACCTGCACATGTTCTTTGACACTTTACAGCCCCGCACTTGGGTCCACGGTTTTCTTGCTTGGTCGATCATGTGCAGCTCTCATGTGCAGCCTCATCCGCTTTTTCATTCCTAATTATTCCCATATGCCCTGGAACCCAATATAGATGTATGCTTCGCCCTATTCGGATTCTTCCCAGGGACTGTTGACACTCAAACACACTTTTAGATGTTGTGATATGCGAAATTATTGATTAATTGATGCTTGGCTGTTAATATAAAAGTTGACGCAACAGCGTTTTAAGCTATTTTCTTCTTTCAGTTCCTATGTACTCGTTCCATTACTTTGGAACTATCTGATGCATGTAGGTATCCTTACGAACTCTTTCCGACCATATTTGATTAGCCCGCAGGCAATCAATCAGCGCTAGCGGCCTTGTTGTTTTTTAATCTGGTTATTGCTATTCCAATTTCGTCATAATCGATTGCGGGACCGGTTTCATCATCCCTGGGCGGTATATCGCTGTGCCGATTTAGGAAAGCAAAGAAGTGATTCTTCCATAATCTAAGTACTCTCTGGACATATGTTACAAGGTCTGCGTTTTCTTTCCTACAGAAATTTGCTCCGGACTTAAATTCTTCCGAATTTCTTGGTAAAATTTGCGGACGTTGTTCCTGGTGGCTAACAGCTCAAGCTCCTCGCACTTACGATTTTCAGCCTCTGCTTTTCTCTTTCTTTTTTTCCCACTTCCGTTTTCAACTCGCGGGAAGATTCACACACTCTTCTTGTTGCGTTCACTTTTAACGTAGCCTTGTAGGCAGCAGCGCTGAATTCTTCATCGCACCAATTGTTTTCCGTCGTCGGCGGTATGAAGTGCCTAAGAAATATGATCTCATTTCTCTTACGCTCCACCGGGTTGACTTGTGCTCTCAGAGAGCAGGTGTGATAGTAGAGTTGCGAAATCAATGGCAGTTGATTGTCCTCCTTGTGCTTTTGTTCCTTACATAAAGTGCTACTTTAAAACTGAACAGGCGATTGAAAATTAAACTTCTCTCCCGACGAACAAAAAACTAGCCCTATTAATGTCTTATCATACGTGCTCTGGTATGGGGTGGATTCATAGACGGAGTCTAGAAAATATGTTATGGCCCCTGGAGTATTCGAATGAAAAGTTATCCGGAAGATTTGTGGTTTTATCTGTGAAGCCAACGGTAATACCGAAAGAGGTTTAATGAGTAATGATGTACTTTACGCAAACATTGGCACAGTGCAACGAATGAAACAGGCTTCACAGGTTAGACCACGCTTTGATATTGAAAGAAGATGCTTTGGCTCATAATGTATTCCTATCAACCACCGCATATGCAGGCGGAGGACGAGGGAATTTTTCAAAGAGTTGGATAATTGTAGGTACATAGTCTCACTCATCTATGGAGGCCCTTCTATATTAAGAAAGAGAAAATGGCATTCAGACTTCAAAATACGTCGGTACGATCTTTTACAAGCTTGGATAAATATAATTTATTGGAGGTGTGGAAACGGCTCGACAACAACGTAAGCAATAACAAAAAAAATTAATGAAAACAAAAAAATGCATGAAAACACCCAAAAATTAGTTTAATTTGAGTTCAATCGGCTTGTGCCAAAACCGCCCAAACAGAATACGAACAAATTCGCGAACAATCACCTTTGACCCTTTGATTCGAATTGAAATTAACTATTTATCGGTAGTAATAGGCAAAATTGCAAATGATAGCCTTCAACATGTCAATTAAGTACCAACAACATGCGGGTACGCAATGAAATGCATGCAAAAATAATTGTAAAGTTTAAAAATATTATTTAGGATATACAAGATTTTTGTTCCCGATCAGTTTGTTTGGCATGCAAATTTTTTTAGTTTTATAAGCTTTTCTGATCTAATTGTTGATAGTACGACTAAAAGAGACTTATTCCACCGTTTAACTCAACGTTTCGCCAAATTTCCTTGGCGTAATCAGGAGTTAAGATATCTATATTTATTTAATAAAAGAAAGCGAACATTACAAAACATAAATAAGTTTTGTGTATTTTTTTACATACATACATATATGTATATAGAGATATGTAAGGAGACGGTGAACAAGATTACACATAAACAAAAATTACACTTGACAATAATGTTAATTTTGCACTTACAACATAAAAATGTTGTTGATTTAATTATTAAAATATGTGAAAACCATTAACTAAATTAAAACTAAAACGAAAATCGATACTGTTTAGGCCACCAGCTAAATTCTTGTATCATGTCTTCGCGGATGACCCACCCTAATCCTACACTCCTTGGCATCATCGCCATCTCGCCAGTCAGCCACGTTAGCCCATTGCACCCACAAAGAAAATCAGGTCCCGCAAGAAAAGCATAGCTTAGGGCATTATTCTGTAAGGCTAATGCTTAACTTTATAAAACGATACCCAACGTCTAAGTCCAATGTAAGACGTGATATAAACCGTTCAGGCAAAATACTAAGGCCTCACTAAGGCGCTCGTTTTCGCATGTCACGCACAAGCAGGTTGGTAGTCAGCAGAACAATTAATATACCATTGGTTTGTTATGTTTTCAAATGCCTACCAATAACATGCACGAACATATCCATGCCTGCTTAGAGCATGAACGGACGGTACAGTTCTTAGGTTTAGCATGATAACACACGCTCAAACCTATTGCCCATATGTAAGTATATGGAGGGACATATCGGTAACGTTTTATATTTTTTTGTGCTCTGCATTCCTCTGCTGAGGCATCTGCCTGAATGCATGGCGAAGTATGTACATCCATATACGTGCATATGTACCTTACGATTTCTTCCTATTGTATGCGCTTTTTAGCAAAGGTATTTCCCTCTCAAAACGGTTAGCTATGTCGACTGCGGCTCGAGGTTTTTATGTCTTTTGCGAAGAACTTAACTTTTACTTTTCTGTCAACCTTCAGTCGGATCAGCAGCAGCCACACCACCGGGTAAGCCTATTTAAATATCTAGCAATAACTTATATAAATTTCATTTTTTCTATAACGTTATGAGTATCATGCCTATGAATTGAATATTTAATAAATATTATAACGATTATTTGATTCAAACTCGCTCTCTCTTTATTTCTTTATATCGACACTACCACCGGGATCTGAGCTATCCATCCCTCGCGGTGTGTTCAGATACCATCATCGTTTTTGTGGTAAACTGTCACTATAAAAGTTATAAACATAATAAACTATGTTAGCGGCAATATTGTCCGTGTCTTCTCTTCTGGGTTT
The DNA here is from genome assembly GCA_029619165.1 of Eurosta solidaginis. NCBI lineage: Eukaryota > Metazoa > Arthropoda > Insecta > Diptera > Tephritidae > Eurosta > Eurosta solidaginis. The sequence goes on along the minus strand of JARSSU010018170.1, from coordinate 411 downwards.
GGGAATGTACATTTCTAGAATGTTACTAAATCACTCTAAAAAATCGTGACTTTTTTCGTGTCAAATTTGTACTGATTTTTTGTTATTGTATGGATTTACATTATTTTGCACTTATCATTTACTTTTTTTTACCTTTTGAGTACCAAAAATAAAAATACGTGCTTAACCGTCCTGTTCATGAGTAATTTTTTCTTCTTGTCTTTAGTTCGAATGGCTGGTACACGGGTACCACAAGGCAGTTGTACGTGAGTAACTACTAGTGGTACCTGGTATCCCATGCAATGGAACTAACAAAAAAAACAATTTTGTATATAAAAAACTAATTTATTAAAACCTCATATTTAGAAAGTATATTTGAAAAAAATTGAATGAAATAAATCTCTCCTTTTGTCGTTTAGAAACTTATCGAAC
>JARSSU010018169.1:0-25701 GCA_029619165.1 Eurosta solidaginis | reverse complement strand
CACCGATGGTACGTATATAGTATGTATGGTTGTGTCAAAAAATCATAGAGATCGTGATCTATATAATATATATATGATGTATATCTAGTATCAATATATAGTATAACTATATATTGTTTTTACGATTCGGCCCCATTTTAAACAGCTAGAAGCTTCAAATTTCACCAACTGCGTGTACGTGAATCAGCATATATTGATGTCTGAAAAAATCATATGAGACACGGTGGTACACATAGTATAGATTCTCATACAACACGATTGTCAGATAAGAAACATTTTCGCAATTCGGCCCCGTTTTAACAGTTAGAAGCTTCAAATTTCACAAATGCTTACGTATATAGCATATATTTTTGTCTGAAAAAATCATAGAGATCGGTCGTATATATATTATATACTTAATATAAACTGTCATTTTGACCCTTTTTACGGCTAGGAATCTTCAAAATTCATCAATTTCATCAATAGTTACGTTTACGTCATATATTTTTGAAATACGTGATTCGTAGTCAAGTTTTTACACGCAGACCACAACAAAACTGAACTTTCGCATCCTCACACAAAGTATCCTACGCTGTTGATTATTTTATATTTATCTAAAAATCGTTAAGAGTGTGTAGATCTGTCACTATATATTCATTATCTCTACATCCGATATGCGGAGATTACGAACGGGATATAAGATATTGTTCAGCCCATTCATGAAGGTCATGAAGTCTTCGGCACCGCGAAGACGAGTCCGTTTTACTTGTTAGATGTTTATTAGTCCCCACGTGAAAGCATTTTATTCCTTTGGTGCATACATTTGGACAAATGAAATTTGATATGGCTCAATTGTGTGATTGGGGTAAAGTGGCGAAGAGTACTTTTCAATATTCAGAACAGGAAAACGCATAAATTTGTTTTAACATGAAAATATTTGTACTACTCATGCAAAAAAAAGGATTTTCTTGCATGCATTGTTTGATGTAGTCATACGTTGTAAATTGAGTTATACTCAATCTATCCACAATAAAAAAGAAAAGGAAGTTCCCCAAAGCGTCTGTTTGTTGCCTGAATGCGTACGTAGCAAATTTTTATAAGCATTTCATATGGATAGGAGGGATTATAAATAAAACTAAATATGAGAATTACGTCCGAGGCCGAGCTTCTCTTCGCATTAGAAATTGTAGCCGTAAAGAAAGCATTCGAAATTCTGCAGGAAGCGTGATTAAGCCGGCCCTAACATCTGTACTGGGTTCCCGGTCGTAAGTCAACGAAAAGACCGATGAGTTGGAAAAGGAAGGTGCATCACTCGATGAATCTAAGGTAGACGTACCAATTTGTTTGGGAGAAATTGAATGGAGCCAGGAATTGCATATGATTCATCAAGCAGGGAGGGGGTAAATAGAAGCGCGGTGCTGCAAAATTTCTAGGATCACGTGCAAATCCAACGACGTTGGACCTACAAAGTTGCTCAAACCTCTAAAGAGACAATACTGAAGGCTCACGATGGGCATACTAACTGGATACTGCCTTCTGGCGTCATATGCTTATAAGTTAGCCCTCGTCAGTAACAGAAGATGTAGAAAGTGCGAGCTACATGAAGAAAACTGTTAAGCACGTTCTGTGTTCGTGTCCTGTGCTGGCAAGTTCAAGACTACTGCTACTACGGCGGTAGAATGTCAGACCTGGAGGCAGCAACTAACCTTGCTCATAGAACAACACATGCAGTGGGGTCTTTATTGACCAGACAGTTTAACCTAACCAACGCTACTGTTCCAATTTGCGTCGTTCTTCATTTTGTTTTCCCTACAAATAGGCGTGACGAGACCTACATGTTTTATGTCGACTCCGAACGGCGTTTGCAAAGCAGAAGAATTTCCAGTGAGAAGCTTTTTATGGCAGAAATACACTCGGTGTGCTTTCCAAATCAGTGCCGAGGGGTGACCCCACTTAGCATTCATTTTCGTTGATTTTTGATGTTACTTTGCCCGGGCTTCAACCCTAGGCCTTCGGTGTAGTAGGCGGAGCGTACCGTCAAACCACGGCGGCCGCCGTATTTTTCGCTTAAATATTCCATCCAACTGAATGAAATGTGAATTTGACAACGCCGACATTTTTGTCAAGGCTGGTATAGCAGCATTCTGTGGAGCCCTGCTGTGGATTCACAAAGGCGCACACTAGGGAAACCGTAAGGCTAGGTTATAGTGGATGCCCGAGGACACATCCAGGCCAGAAAAGACACCATAACCTTTACTCTTCGAACCATTTTGAGGACCTTATAAAGGCTACCCGGTCAGTTGCAGATGAGGTGAGCCTTCGTTTCTTCTTGGTCAGGAACAATCTGCCTGGTCGTACCCTGCCTGGTGAGTTTATCTTCAAAGCAGTTTCGTTGTCCCTATACTCCAGGACTCATGTGAGGTATACACGGTTTTGTTGGACCATTTCTTTAAGAGATCGGCGACATCCTAGTGTTGGTTCGGAATTGAACAGCCTGCCTGTCGCTGAAAATATAGATTTAATTGCCGATATTGTGTGTCTAACTGTTGCTTCCATGATGGCTCATTCTTCTACCTGACCTATATAACTCGGCCCAAACATCCGTACTGGGAACGTTTCCCGTTAAGTTGCTTTCCGCAACTATTGCGTTCGCACAGCAATCCGTGCTAGGAGGAAGAAAACTGTATTTGTTCAGTATGTCAGAGTGACGTATGGTTTAATTATTCCAATTGTACAACTCACTTTTACGCAGGACTAACGTAGCCATTGCCCGATAACCAGCTATATCGAATGGTCGGATGCCGAGAATGTTCTGAAGAACTTCGCTAGGTGTTGTTCGTAGAACATCCCTTAAGCTGATTAAAGCTGGCAACCATGCGACTATCCCGTACAGCAGTATGAGTCGGATAACAGTTACTCATCGTCACCCTGCACTGTATGGAGTACACGAGAATGTGTTAGCATAGGCGTTGTGTGTGGCATAAGTATGCTATATGGAGTAATAAAGAATAAAAGTGTGAGTGCAGTCACATGGTACGGTAGAGTTGATTTAAACGAACTCACACGGCAACTCACAACATATACGTCAGCTCTATATAAATTAAAATCTGTGAGCATATACACAATTTTTGTGCATGCAAGTGCTCGAAGAGATGTATTTACTGTTGTTTTGTTAGAAATAATGAGTCAGAGATGTACTGATGATTTTTATTACTAATACACAAAGTGCTTACAAAAACAAAGCACATGGTTAAGTAATCGTTGCTTTTTAGGGTTTAACAAACAAAAAGAAAAACGCTCTTGACAGGTCGCCTCATATAGAACGTTATCAATTGTTTTATGTTAATACAAATAGAAAATCATTCATTCCAATCATTGGCCGATTTCAAATCAAAAAATCCATAAATATTTATTAAAAACTTGTTAGTTGAAGATATAAACATACCAACATACTTATGTAGTTCTTGTTTTATTAGCATATAATTCTTTAAACTATTTCAACTTTGCTAAAACTAATTCCATTTTTTGTTGACAGGGATCGCAATCGCAACAGATTGTAAATGATTTCGCAGCTCGACTCTCAAACCTGCTCTCTGAGAGCATAAGTCAACCCGACGGAGTGCAGGATTAGTAGGGACATATCACCAGAGCACTATGTACCATCACCGAGAAAATAAATGGTTATCGGCGACCACGGGGAGACAACTAATATGATGAAGAATGCCGCGATGCAAACGAAAGAAAGTCGCTGCCAACAGGGCTACATTAAAAGCGAACCCAAAGAGAATAGTGTGTTAACGCTACCGCGAGCTGTAAAGTAAAGCGAGACGCTTTTACATTGAAAAAAAGCAGAGGCAGAAAGACGTAAATTCGAAGAGCTTGAGCTGCTAGCCAATTTTTACCAAAAAGTCTGTCGACATACAGAAGGTTTGAAGCCCGGGCCAAACTCCTGTAAAAACGAAAACGACGAAACGACCTGGTAACTGATGTTCGAAGGGTGCTTTTATTATGAAGGGAACACTTTTTTGTGCTCCTGAATGCAGAGGCCGATGAAATGCCCAGGGAAGATGATGAACCCGAGGCTGCAATCGATGATGATGGAATTAATGTTCCCTCGCCCGACTATGAATGACAAAGTAATAATTACGATAACGAGAAAAGGCCGCGGGCGCTGATATATTGCTGCGGAGCTATTCAAATACGGTGGCTAGAAGTTGGTAAGGCCATGCATCAACTTTTAAGCAAAATATGGATCAACGAGTGCGTGCCCGACTATTGGAATATAAGTGTTCTTTGCTCAGTGCAAAGACGGGGATTCTGCAAACTACGTCAAATGTAGCGGAATCAGGCTTCTTAGTATCGTATATAAGGTCTGTAAAGCGAATTGTGCGAAAGATTGAAGCCCACCTTTAAACTGCTGGCTGGACCTTATTAATATATTAATCTACTATCGACCAGATTTTCACTATCTTGGAAAGAAAACGCGCAAAAAGAAAAAATGCACACCACCTCTTCCTCGATTTTAGAGCCGCTTTCGACAGCACGAAAAGGAGCTAGTTATATATTTTCCACTATGTCTGAATTCGGTTTCCGCGCTAAACTTATACGGCTGTGAAAAATTACGTTGAGCAACACCATCAGCTCAGTTAAAATTGGGAAGAACCTCTACGAACCGTTCAAACCTACACGAGGTTTCAGAAAGAGTGGCATCCATAGTTTCCGAAATAGTAATTAAAAGAAAAATGTATCTAGTGATTAAGCATTAATTAATTTATTTAACCTAATTTGAATTGAATAACAGACACCGAAACCAGATATTTAAAAACTGATTTTGTTAACCGAAAGGTTTTTGTTTTGTGTGTTCACGTAGAATTGACAAGGTAAGACATGAAATATACGCGGCTGATTGTTTTAATTATCACAAATAGATCGGAGCCAAATTTAGGAGGTTTCAATGTCGTCGTTTTGCGAATCAAAATATTGTGTCGCCCTGGGAATTGAATCAGCTTCAAACGGCTATAATTACGGGTTCGGATTAGTTATAAAAAGGTTTACCCTGTCTATCGCGAATCATCATAAGCTAGTAAGAACATCGATACTTTTTTGCTGAGAGAGAAAACTCTGTAAGAGGAGCTCAGAGTTTAAACAAAAGCGGCAGCGTAAGCAATAGCCCTGTAACATGCGCGTAAAAAAAAGTATACTAGAAATTTTATAGGTTTTTCGTGGAGGGAAAATTAAAAATGTCGAAAATGTAACAAAACTCGCCTACTATAACAGGAGCACAGAATTTAAACACAAGCGGCAGCGGAAGCAATTGCATTACAAAATGACCCTAAATGTATGCAACACATTTAATAATTGTATAACGCATGATACACTCTATGACAAAGGCTCAATATAAATTGTTTGATGTTTCTATAGAAGAGGACGTGATATCTTTTTTTATTGTTCGTGTATATTGAACCTTCTAAGCTTTCCTACTCCTCCATGCGTAAGGAACGATCACGATTTCTATAGCGAAACCTATCTTGATTCTCACAACCCGTGGCTGTTGTTATCAATCCATAAAACCTGGAAATAAGAACGCATGTGTGTATTGTATTTTTATTATTGTTTTAAATTTCATGAACACGTGGTTGTGTCCAGCTTTTTCTAAAGTTTGTGATGCTTCAAGATCCATCCCCTTCGCTTCGTTCTTTTGTTGTTTTGTTTTTTGTAAAAAAGAACCTGCTTTCGGCAGTTGTAAGTAAAGCTACGCACACTAAACTGTAATGCACTACGCGAAAAAATTTTGTTTCATGTATGGAGCAATTCACAGAAGCACTACGCGGCGCTGCGATGGGCGGTAATGTTGATCAAATAGGCAAAAGAGTGAAGCGCCGCTGCCGCTACACCGCGTGCCGCTCAGTGCGACCCTAGCTTAATTCCAAAAGGACGCGTTAAGGAATGTGATCAACCTTTTTAGCGCGTTGGTGTCAGATTTCTAATTCTTCAATCAAGGCTACAAAGAAATTTATAAATCGTGTGCTTAATCGGCACCTTATTGAGCCCCGAAATAATTCGCGTGATATATGGCACCACGGAGTTTTTGCAATTGTTCAATTCCATGGCTGAGACATAACTATTTTAACAAGAGGTCAGATAGAATCATCCAACCAAAGCACAATGCCCGTTAAGCTATAGACAACCTGAGCTGAGCGGCACTGCACTACACGGCAATATATTCTTTGCATGTATCAGGCCTAAAACAGCAGCAGTACGCGACGCGGCAATGATGAAATAGGCAAAAAAGTTAATAGCAACTCAGAACTGATGGTGATCGCTTTTGATTAGGTGCTCAGAATATAAAGACCAACGACATAGAAAGCACATGATTTATGCATGGCTCCCAAAGTATGCAACAAATCATATGGGGCTATTCTGAATTTGACATTTCCACCGAACGTTCTAACAATGTGTGCGTTCGAATATTTGGAGGTATTGTATACACCATTTACGTCCGCTGTCGTCGGTCTCTATTTTCTGAGCACCTATTCACACATTGTGAGAAGGCGACAACCTGGCTAGGCCACTCTGACATAATCGGTTTAAGGGCTAGCCGGGGGAGATTTCATCGGCAGCGTCTGTACACCTCTAGGTGCGGCTGCAAGCGGGCGTCTGTCTGGAGCAAGCGGCTCGCTATATAAACGTGCCAAGTAATATTTTCACCCCCGCTGAGCGGGTTGTGCGCTGGGCTTGGGGACCCGCCACCGTAAAACCATACTCCAATGAAATATAACAACAAGCCTCTGATAAATACACTCTCTATTGATGACGACCATGGCAAACGTTTGAAGGACAATGAATTGAGGGCATGCACCTGGAACGTCCGCTCCCTGAATGGGATTGGTTCAGATGCCGGCTGGTTGATGTCCTCGTCAAAGCAAAATCTGACATCACCGCGATCCAAGAAAATGCGTGACGAAAGCAAGGAAGAAAGAAGATCAAAAATTGTGACATATATTGAGTGGCCATGCGAATAAGCGCAGTTCGTGTCGGATTGTGGTGGGAGAGAGACTTTGTCGCCAAGTGCTGGCGTTCACGCCTGTGGACGAGCGTCTCACCGCTATCCGAATATAAAGCCAAATTTTTAATATATCATTCATCTGCGCCCATGAGCCGACAGAGGAGAAAGCCGATGAAGTGAAAGACACTTTTTATGAACAATTAGAACGCACGTACGAGCGCTGACCCCGTCATGATATAAAAGTCGTGCTTGGCGACTTTAACGCCAGGTGGGCAAAGAAGGTGTTTTTGGCCCTACAGTCGGAAAGTTCAGCCTACACAATGAAACTTCTCCTAACGGACTGAGGCTGGATTGGACTTTGCCGGTGCTAGGACGAAACATGGTCATATCAAGCACGAGGTTCATGCATAAAAGATACATCAAGCTACATGGCTGTCTCCTGATCGAAATACTCGCAATCAGATCGATCACGTTGTGATAGACGGACGGCATGCCTCCAGTGTTTTAGATGTGCGAACGATCCGAGGACCTACATCGATTCGGACCATTATCTCGGTGCAGCCAAAATACGCACACCGCCTCAACGCGGCTAAAAACAAGGAACAAAAAACACAAGGAAAGCTAGACGTCGAAAAGCTTCAATCACAACAGACTGCCAATGATTTCGCAACTCGACTCTCACACCTGCTCTCTGAGGGCACAACTCATCCTGAAGGAATACAGGAGCAGTGGGAGCATATCTCCAAAGCACTTCATACGCCGCCGAGGAAAAAATGGTTACGCGGCCACGAAAAAACAACTGGTATGATGAAGAATGCGCGTTGCAACCGAAAGAAAAGACGCTGCCTACAGGGCTACGTTAAAAGCGAGCGCGACAAGAGGAGTGTGTGAACGCTATCGTGAGTTGAAAAGGGAAGCGAGACGCCTTTTCAGGAAGAAAAAAGCAGAAGCAGAAAGGCGTGAGTGCGAGGAGCTTGAGCTGCTAGCCACCAGGAATAACGCCCGAAAATTCTACCAAAAATACGGCGACAGACGGAAGGTTTAAGACCGGGGCAAACTCCTGTAGGAATGAAAACGGCGACCTTGTAACTGATGTCCAGAGAGTGCTTAGATTATGGAGGGAACACTTCTCTGCTCTCCTAAATGGAGGCAGCAATTCACCGCGCAGAGATGAAGAACCCGATCCCGCAATCGATGATGATGGAATATATGTCCCCCCGCCCGATTATGACGAAGTTAGAATAGCAATAACCAGATTGAAAAACAACAAGGCCGTGGGCGCTGATGGATTGCCTGCGGAGCTATTCAAGTTCGGCGGCGAGGAGTTGGTAAGGCGCATGCAGCAGCTTCTTAGCAAAATAGGGCGGACGAAAGCATGCCCGACGGTTGGAATCTAAGTGTTCTTTGCCCAGTCCACAAGAAGGGGGATACTGCAAAATGCACCAACTATCGTGGAATCAGCCTTCTTAATATCGCATATAAGGTCCTTTCAAGTGTATTGTGCGAAAGATTGAAGCCCACCGTGAACCGGCTGATTGGACCTTATCAGTGCGGCTTCAGACCTGGTAAATCTACCATCGACCAGATTTTCACAATGCGCCAAATCTTGGAAAAAACCCGTGAAAAGAGAATCGACACACATCACCTCTTCGTCGACTTTAAAGCCGCCTTCGACAGCACGAAAAGGAGCTGCCTATATGCCGCTATGTCTGAATTTGGTTTCCCCGCAAAACTTATACGGCTGTGCAAAATGACGTTGAGCAACACCATCAGCTCAGTCAGAATTGGGAAGGACCTCTCCGAGCCGTTCGAAACTAAACGAGGTTTCAGACAGGGTGACCCCCTATCGTGCGATTTCTTTAATTTGATGCTGGAGAAAATTATACTAGCTGCAGAACTTAACCGCACTGGACAATATACTATAAAAGCGTGCAATTACTGGCATATGCTGATGACATTGATATCATCGGCCTAAACACCCGCGCTGTTAGTTCTGCTTACTCCAAACTGGAAAAAGAAGCGGTAAAGATGGGTTTGATGGTGAATGAGGACAAAACGAAGTACCTGCTGTCATCGAGCAAAGAGTCAGCGCATATGCGCCTTGGCAACCACGCTACTGTTGGCAGCCATAATTTCGAAATAGTAAAAGACTTCGTTTATTTGGGAACCAGCATCAACATTAGCAACAACATCAGCACTGAAATCCAGCGAAGAATCAATCTTGCCAATAAATGCTACTTTGGACTAGGTAGGCAATTGAAAAGTAAAGTCCTCTCTCGGCGAACGAAAATCATACTCTACAAGTCACTTATCGTACCCGTCCTGCTATATGGGGCAGAAGCATGGACCATGACAACAGCAGATGAAGCGGCTTTGGGAGTGTTCGAGAGAAAAGTTCTTCGAAAGATTTATGACCTCTACGCGTTGGCGATGGCGAGTACCGAAGAAGATTTAATGATGAGCTGTACGAGCTATACGCAGACATCAACATAGTCCAGCGAATTAAAACGCAGCGGCTGCGCTGGCTAGGCCATGTTATGCGAATGAAAGATGATGCTCCGGCCAAGAAAGTGTTTCTATCGGAACCCGCCTATGGAAGCAGAGGTAGAGGGCGGCCCCCACTCCGTTGGAAGGACCAGGTGGAAAAACGATTTAAACTCCCTTGGTGTGACCAATTGGCGCCGGGTTGGCGGAGCGAAGGAGCGACTGGCGCGCCTTGTTGACGGCCATAACCGTTTAGACGGTTAAGCGCCAATTAAGTAAGTAAGTAAGTATTCACACATTGCGGAATACAACAGTTAAATGCATGAAACAAATTTAAATTAACTAGAAAACAACAACTAAAAAGCCACCGCCTAACACTAGTATTTGTGCATTTGAATAAGCGGCCAGAAAGAAAGACCGACGACAACGTAAGTAAATGATTTTATGCATTGCCTCTAAATAAGACATTTTCTACCTATGGTAATACGGTGTGCACGTAAGTTGAATATAATAAACTATACCCTACAGCAGGCTCTAGAAAAATATATATTTTAGAATTGTAATATCTTTATATATATATTTTTTTTTCAATGGAGGGCGACGCCTAAATAAAGAGTTGTAAAACTAAATTTGTTAAATAACATTTTCTCTAAAATCCTTTATAACATTTTGGGGGACATTAAATTTATTTATTTTTTTAGTACCAACTGAGCCGTAAATTTCGTAACAGAAAAATATAGAAAAATGATTAATTAAAACAGTTAAGTTCCCAGATAACTGGTCCTTAAAACAGGCAACTGATTGATGCAGCCTCGCCTCTCAGGTAAATAAGGAGACATGTCCGTAAATGAAGAAGTTCGGCATCCAGAACTCACGCGACTAATCTAAAAGAGAACGAAAGGAGCTTCGGTTATCCATGCAAAGTCGAAGCACTGCTACAACACCATCAACATTATCCATGCACAGTCGGTAAATTCTTATTCACTACCCAATTCATACATACTTAAGAGGCGAGTATACTCCCCAAGGACTTGCGCACTACCCTGGCTTAACTTCGATTTTAATATTGGTATAGCTTAAACTCTTACTTATCCAGAATCAAGCCAGACACACGTAACGTATTTAATTTATATTTGTGTCTCCACCAAATATCTTTTGAATGGTTTTGTAGAACTATCACCTCTAACACTAATGTCACTATGCTCCAACTCTATTAATGTTGTTGTAGTAGCGATAAGGACACTCCCCGAAGGTTTTGGGGAGTGATATCTATGTTGATGGTTCTTTGCCGGATACAGAGTCGGTAACTAACATCATTAAGGTAAAAGCCCGACCATCTCGGGAATGATCACATTGAACCTTCTAGCCCAGCCCACCCCCCAACTCCACGAGGAACTTGGGGCCGCAGCATCGGCTGGTAAAAATCAGGATTTGCCACGGGAAGGTGATGTTGACAATTGTGTTGGAGAAGCTATAAATTGCGCTCCACAACTTCTTGAAACAATTTGGTATTTTCATTCCCAAACGCTGATAATTTGTGAGGTACTGGATGAGGCGGCGAAGCACGCATTATCAGATAAGGAACGGAATAAGAAAAAATGTATAGAATTTTTAGGGAAATACTAAGCATTGTAACAGGTACTCAGATCCGAACAACAAGCGGCACCGTTTATTCTCACAACTCGTGGCTGTTGTTATCAATCCAGAAAACCTGGAAATAAGAACGCATGTGTGTATTGTATTATTATTATTGTTTTATATTTCATGAACACGTGGTTGTGTCCAGCTTCTTCTGAAGTTTGTGATGCTTCAAGATCCATCCCCTTCGCTTCGTTCTTTTGTTGTGTAAAAAGAACCTGCTTTCGGCAGTTTGACAGTAAAGCAATTCACAGCCGCACTGTGTGGCGTGGCCTTGGGAGAGAATTTAAAGAAGTCTGAAATGTAACAAAACTCGCCTACTATAACAGGACCTCAGAATTTAAACACAAGCGGCAGCGGAAGCAATTGCATTACAAAATGCCCCTAAATGTATGGTACACATTTACTCATTTGTAGAACGCATGATAAACTCTATGACAAAGGCTCAATATAAATTGTTTGATGCGGCTACACAAAGAGGGCGTCATATCGTTTTTTCATTGTTCGTGTATATTGAACCTTCTAAGTTTTCCTACTCCCTACATGCGTAGGGAACGATCACGATTTCCTCTATCTTGATTCTTACAACCCGTGGCTGTTGTTATCAATCCATAAAACCTGGAAATATGTACGCATGTGTGTGATATATTATTAGTTGCTTTTTTTTGCTTGAAAAAAAACGCGTCAACTAGCTAAACAGTTTCATTATGGCAAAACCATACAGATGGTGGAAGTTTATCAGCTAATTGTTACTTTTTTTAGCTGCTATGACATTTCTACTTCTAGCGCAGTATGGTTTTGACACTCAACCAGAGAATTACAAAAACAAAATACATGAAATGCGTGTGTTTGTTTGTATGTATGTCACCCTGCCGCAACGCTGTGGGTGGAAAGCCACCGACTAACACTAATATTTGTGCATTTGAATAGGCGCTCAGAACAAAAGAGCGACAAAAACGTAAGTAAATGATTTATACATCATTGCCTCTAAATAAGACATTTTTTACCTACGGTTAGATTATACCCTGTAGCGGGCTCTCGAAGAATATATATTTTAGAATTGTAATTTCTTTATAGTTTTTTTATTTTTTCGATAAGTAAAAAGAGTTGTAAAACTGAATTTGTTAAACATTTTCTTTAAATCCAAGCGCCATTCTAGTTGAAAATCGTCAAAATGATGACGGGCGAAGTTTAAAAAATCCAGAAATTTGGCAAATCTTGCATATTCTACTAGGAGCTCAGAAATTAAACGCAAGCGGCAGCGGAAACATTTGCCTTATAAAATGCCCCTAAATGTATGCTACATATTAGCAACGTGCAGCGGAAACACAATCATTGGAGCGGAAGCGCGTCGTTAATATGTTACATACATTTAGGAGCATTTTATAAGGCAAATGTTTCCGCTGCCGCTTGCGCTTAATCCTGAGCTCCTAGTAGAATATGCAAGATTTGCAAATTTCCATCTAAGAAAAATTCGGAGTCGGTGTCAGTATGAACACACAATAGGATTGGGATTAAACAAAATATTTGTAAAATTCAGGATCTTTCGAGGAAGCATTTATAAGTCCAATTAGAACACAAACTATTAATCTCTATAACGAGGTCAGAACGCGGGTTTAAAACTTTGTTCGAAGTCTGCTGCTACACTTCTTTAAATACTGCTGGGTTCAAAGCTGGATGGAGATTAGGCCGGGGTAATTTTGATGATGAATCTTCATGTAAAAAAAACAACCACATACAGTGTTTTATAGCCTTCATCTAAGGGCCTTCAGAAAAATGTTCGGCCTGTGTTCCAGATCGGCTCACGATAGCCCTAGAGAGCATGACATCTCAAAGTTATAAGACCTTTTTTTGAAGGAGTATGGTAAGACCTGATCACACCATGCAGGAATCTTCTTCGGCGCAATATGCGTTTTCATGTCACGATTTGATTTAGACGGATACACTTTTAGCCTATGGGGGGAGTATTTAGAACGAAGTTATGCAAGTCTCGCAGGTCTCTCTAGGCAGATTGGATTATTCTACTGCGATCAACTTTGATTGTTCTCCAATGTTGACACGAACGCATTTCGTGGCTGTTTTATGCGTGGCGTATCGCATGTTCTGTTCACTGAGGTGCTCCCGTATCCGTGTGGAAAGAAACTCTGCGTCTGTTTTAGAAGCATAAAGACTTTGGAATGCACTTTTCTTGGGCACAACCGTCATAGCCACGCGTCATAACAGTAGTATCGGCAAGTGAGTAAGTTAAAAAGTTCTGAAACCAATTTCTTCATAGGGGTCCAAAATAAATAAAATGTTTAAGACAAATTATAAACAATTCATTTTTTTTATTTCTTTAATTTATTACATAAAATATTTTGACGACAATTTCGCTGTTTTTGGTAATTAATTTAGGTGGGAAAGCCACCATATCGACCAAGTGCAATCCTGATTATTCCGCCTTGCATTGTAGGAAATACATGCAACGTTCTGCGAAGTCCGAAAGAGAGGGAGCACCGATTTACAAATATACGGCGCCCGATCCACAAAAAATTCACTGCAGCAAGTTAATTTCCTGGCAACATCCTGCATTCCGGCAGAGATGACATCCGGCCTCATATTATGTACAACACATCCAAAGGATCCAGAGGAACGGGAGCTAGCTCTAGCTGGCTTTGTACACAAAATCGTAGCCTTCCTTTAAGTAGTCACGCATTTTCAGGCATCGCTTCCCAGGAAGACGCCCGTCACCCTGCCTCAACTCAATCTAGATGTATATATGTCCCCCGTGCAGATTATCCCCACATGACACAAAAGATCTATTCAGCTGTGAGGTGAAATCAGCTTTTTAAAAATAAACTTATTAACGTCCATTCTCCTTCTTACGGCTGGTTTCCTGGAACTGTCATTAGAGAACTTTTCCAGAAATAGACGCAAACAAAAGGCTAAACGTCCATTTATCGGACAACACGCTTTAGCTGTAAGTTCAAAAGTTTTCATCGTTGGAGCACCTTCATGCAATTGTAAAGAGTAGTACTAACTCTTCCGGAAAAGTGCTCAAATAGGCGACATGCAATGATGCACAGGTGGTCGTTATAATAAAGCAGCGGTTGTTGTTTTTGTTGTTGTACCAAAAATACTCCCCGAAGGTTTATGGAGTATTGCGGATGTGGGCAGACCTTTAAATATGAACTCAGTGCCATCCGGTACTAGCACATTCTTTAACCTGCCCGAAGCACTGGGGGAACATTTTTCTAAGCCTCTTAACCCGCTCGGGCACCATGCAGCGTTCTTTTTGTTGTTCTAGCACTGCTTGGCTCCATCCAATAGGTGGGAGCGCTCACAAACAGACATTGATATCCTCTAACGGAAGTCCTAGGAAATCTGCAGTTTCGATGGGGTTGAACCAAGAAGACATGAGTGTTAGAGGCGGTTGTTGTCATGTGGGGATACATTATATGTAGAACATACATTGCGTATGTTGGAGTTGATTCTGGATATGTATCGAGTTGTGCAAGAGTGACGCGTGCCTACTTGGGAAATCTGCTTTTCTCTGTTGGGACTTTCGAGTATTTTGGCGCTGAGTACGCGGTGCGCCGGGCATTTATCGGCATAGGATGCTGCTGACTATGGTAGTTCTTAGCGTGGTGGTTTTGAAAGGCCTGTAAACAAAGAAAAAATTTTAAATGATTAACAATTTTTGTTGTTATATCGGCCTACTGATTTTAAGATCGCGGGTTCGAATCGAGCTCAGGCCAAACAATAATTTTTATCATTATTATTGTTATGATAAAATTTTTTCTTAATTGAAAAAATTTTTAAATTAGAATAGAAGGAAGAAAAAATTTAAGACAACTGCCAAAGCTCGTTGTATAGATCCATTTCGGGAACTGCTAAATTCCTTCATCGGCAACGTTTAGGCGCCGCTGCTATAACCATTCAGCCACCACAGCGGTTTTTTGTTTGTCTTCATTAATCCTACTTCTATTCTGGTTCGACATTATTATTGTTATGATAAAATTTTTTCTTAATTGAAACGTTGTTTAAATTCTCTGGTTTTGTGCATACTCAAAGCTCATCACACCTGACGAATAGCTGATGTTGACCTCTTTTTATACAAATAACGGTTAACAGGGAAAAGAAATAAAGCTACGAACAGTTATGAAACAGTAGACTTACTAAGCCCAACATCGAGAGGGTAAGAAAAATATTATAAGCTGTAAATTTCCTATAAAAAAGCCGAAACTTTTTTAAGCGCTTTGGCACAAAACTGCTATACCTCCAGAGGTATACCATAAGTTTCCGCTCTTATCCTTTTTATCTTAGATATTTTGGGCCAGATTTTTTCTTATATTTTCATTGTTAGGGGTTTTTGCGTGTCGGGTCCCAATCACAGCGAACATCCCAATTAATTTCATAGCGTCTCGCGTCAGATATATCTGCCGCTAGTGTGTTCTAAGCCCCTGACTTGCTGAATCGATTTGGTGCATACATAACTTGACAGCAAAGTCACTCTGTACAGATATACCTTCGAAGCTATGAAAGACGTCATCTTCTGTAAATCATCATTAACAGCGAAAAGAATCAGAGTTACGTAATCAAACGAAGATAACCTCTTGACTATCTTAGGGATAACTGGATTGTGGGCAAAATCATTAATGATGAATGTGTGGTAGTGTTTTACACTGCAATGATCCAATTAAACCACGCCTAATGATGTTCATGTCATCACATCCCCTAGCAGCCCTGGAATTTTAGAGTACCGTCGCTGGTACTAGCACGACTGCCTCGGGAACGATTTTATCACCTCTACTTTGTGCACGGGATATACGCTCTCTTTCAGCGTCCATCAGTAGTGATTTTATTATAAGTGGTAGAGGCGATTTTTCCACATTGTAATTGAAAATATGGTTTGTGCCATGTCCCCATTGCAAGCAGGACATACAATATGTATGTCGGGGTCAATTGTGGATAGGTAAGAGTTGAACCTGTAACAGTATTCTGATCGAAGTTGATTGACTCGCGTCTCCCTAGAGAGATTGATGTCCTCTTCTGCGTGTTCAAAGTTTTTATCTTTAAGAACGGGGTTCGTCGCGCAATTCCTGGCATAAAGGTCCGAAGCTCTTAGGACCTGTTTATGTTTTTCTTCTACATACGGCTGTGTTCTCAGTTGCCGTATTTCGTCATAATGCTTGCGGAGATGACTTCTTAAGCTCTTGGGAGGTGGAGCGTCTTCAATCAGATGGCTGTTTGGAAGCACATGTTTCTAGGTATTTAACAGAAACTGTTTGTTCAGCATTTCATATGTCTCCCTAATGGGGAGTACTCCCACCTCACTGTGTAGGTGGTGTTCTGGGGACATAAAAAGACTGTCCGTAGCGATTATGTAACCTCATTAATTTGTAGCACCGTTTCCTCTGTTGTTCTTGTTGGTGGTATAGCGATAAAGACACTCCCGAAGGTTTTGGGTAGTGTTATAGATGTTGATAGTCTTTTGCCGAATATATATACGGATGTTCCGTTAACAAGCACCATCCGGGAACGATTTAATCGGACATTGAACCTTCGGGGCCAACCCCATTATAAGCATAACGTCATAGCTAACTTAAGCTAATCCCTCTACCACTTCTCTGAGGTGCTTTTTGAAAGTTGGATTAATTCAAATGTACTGCTAAATATTTAGCTGAAATGTAAGGATAAGCCATTGGCTTCAAGCGAATTTTTGGCACCGATCAGCAGTGCCTTGTAGGTACAACTGGTGACATTCAACTGAAGTGTTAAGATGAGGATGGGAAAACTTATCTAAGCCATTACTTCAACTGTCATGCCATCGGTATAGTCGACATATTGTGGGTTCCTGGAAGGTTGATCTTTACCACATCCTCAGACTTCGCATTTCATAGTGTTGTCCCGAAATCAGAGCCGCCAGTGATGTTGATGGGCCATATTTGGCACTGCATCGGAGCCTGGTGATTTATTATCAACAAATTTATTTGTAGCTCTCATCAGTTTACGTTCTGTAATTATTTTTGTGATGAGTAAGAAACTGGCAGGAGGCCATGTATATTTTCCAACATATAGAACACCGAAAGAAACATAGGAAGGAAAGATGCTTATTATGATTACAAGCTTTGTCCCTAAGTGAAAGGGATGAAAACTGGGGAGAAGAAACTACAAATAATTTAGTGCGAAGTGGAGAGGTTGAGTTTCTTCAGATGCTGGATAGAATAACGTGGACAAATTTTTCAATAAAATTTGAGTTGACCCGAAAATATTTAAGACCAGTGCGATCTCGTATCCGAGTATGTGAATTTAGTTTTAATGTGGAGGAGGTACTTTATTTTTACAGACCCTGAGGATGGCTAACTCTGTTATCAGACAGGAGAAAAGTGTTAGATGAAATTACTTTGACATTATACAACAAAAGTAAATTTCGGAAGAGTTGAGATTGAATTAAAACGCTCTAGAGCAGAAAGTACTATACTCGACTCTCGTCAATAGCAGTAGAAACGAGGGATCTCATGCTACCCCAGCAGGTTAGGGGCTTAGAATATACCCGCGGCAGGTATGCCTGTCGTAAGAGGTGACTATAATACCAAATTGATTCAAGGAGCGGTGTAGCGCAACCCCTTCAAGAGGTTTCCAGCGCAATATATAGCTTCTCCAACCCAATTGTCAATCTCACCTACCCGTGGCGAATCCCGTTTCTTTAACAGTCGAGGCTCTGGCGACCCCATGT
Source organism: Eurosta solidaginis (assembly GCA_029619165.1). Taxonomy (NCBI): domain Eukaryota; kingdom Metazoa; phylum Arthropoda; class Insecta; order Diptera; family Tephritidae; genus Eurosta; species Eurosta solidaginis. The sequence continues at coordinate 7,876 of JARSSU010018169.1, read as the reverse complement.
TCCTGATGGATCTATAGTATGGGAGGGCGGTATGGCCTAGAAGGTTCATGTGGTCATACCAAATCGTTACAGGGATGGTCGGGACCATCCGGCAAAGGACCATCAACATCGATAACACTCCCCAGGGTCTTCAGGAGTGCCTTTACCGCTACAACAACAACAGGGAACTAACAAAAAAATTCCTAAAAATTTCTGAAAACGAAGAAAAATGGCATTGGTTTTGCGCCATAGAAACACATCTTTCAATATATATAATTCAATTTCTCAAAAACTAAGAGGTTTTTTCCTTGCTTATAGAAATAATTTTCCTAAAAATAGAGAAACTAGTATACAAAACATTAAAAATTTAATTGTGTAACTAACATGGATTTCTAGTCAAGGTCCGCAACTTTACATTCGAGTACTCTTATTCACTGAGCTAACTCATGAACTGGGGTGGGCGTGAGCTTAGCACCTGTTAAGCGACCGTATATGTATACGATAAGCGAGAGCACAATGGCTACTTCGTCAAAATCAACGACAGCTCTTTTAGTTTGATTTCGATGGTCGTACAGTAAGGAAGTGTCGCAAGCGCGCTTAAAACAGAGTACCAAAGAGTGCGTGTGACACGTGCTCACCGTTCAAGCATTGAAATCAAACTAAATAAATAATTGATTTTGCTTTCGTTGTTGTTGTTGTTGTAGCAATGCTCGCCCCACCTAAATAGCCGCGACCGATCACAAATTGTCATCAATATCCTCTAACGGGAGTCAAGGAAACTTGCCGTTTCAACAGGGGTGGACCATAAGGAGAGGGGTGTTAGAGGCGTTGGTTCCACATTACAATTAAAGAGATGGTTGGTGTCATGTGGGGACACATTGCAAGCAGGGCATACATTTTGTATGTCGGGGTTGATTCTGGATAGGTAAGAGTTTAACCTGTTACAGTATCCAGAACGAAGTTGAGCAAGAGTGACACGCGTTTCCCTGGGGAGTATGCGTTCCTCTTCTGCGAGTTCTGGATATTTTTCTTCAAGTACTGGATTCACCGGGCAATTCCCGACATAAAGGTCCGACGCCTGTCTATGGAGTTCACCAGGACCTGCTTGTGTTTTTCCGCTTCATACGGCTGGGTTCTCAGGTGCCGTATTTCCTCAAAATGCTTACGGAGATGACTCCTTAGGCCCTAGGGCGTGTGCTGTTCCGTCAATCAGATGTCTGTTGGGATGCCCAGGTTTCTGGGTATTCAACAGAAAATGTTTGGTCAGCATCTTCATTATCTCCACTGATGGGGAGTATTCTCGCCTCATTATGCAGATGGTGTCTATACCCCTCCGGGAGGAAAGACAAAAAGAGAATCACGACTCCAGCACGTGGGTACAGAGGTCGTTTCCCTTCTCTTCCGAGGAGCTAGTTAACGTTTTGGGCAGGCCTTCGTGAGTGTACTGACACGTGGTGGCCGTTTTGAGGATCATCCGGCGAGAAAATGCAGGTGTGTCCTGATTGCTGATCTCGCTGTCGAAGAAAGTGTTCTAAGGGATGGGAGAAGATTGCTGCTGTAGTCGTGCGTTCTTATATTCGAGCGGGGTAGGTAGAGGTTGTCTCCATTGGTCTACTGTGCCACGTCAAGGGGATTTCTACGAGGTGTGTGTATTCACGGCTCGTCCCTCTGTAATTTAGTTTGGTCGTAAAACAAACGTTCTGTCCTTTTTACTTAAGTTCCGGTGCAACTTCGGTCTCATTCAGTACTTTTCCTCCTTCACACATTAATTCCTTCGGTATTTTTGTGTGTTCAGCTATCCCACTATGTTATATTCCTTGGTTTATCCCTCCTCCCTCACCCCCCCTCCTTTATATTTCCTTCACCCCATTTTTACCTCACTCCTTTTATTTTTTTTCAACTCTCATCTCTAATTTCTTTTGCTTATTTATTCTAACTCGGGTATGTCCCCCACGAGGATATCTGTTGATCACATGTTAAATAAAAAAAACCGGTTTATGCTAAAAAATTTAAATAAAAGTATTGACTTTGCTTTTTGTTTTTATACACATGGGAGGTTAGGTTGTGGGAACTATGTGATAAGGTCATGGGTTTCTTCCTAATGATTTTACTTAGTAGTTCTTCGCTATTCTTCTTCACATATTTTCTACCATTTTAACCCCTTCCCCTTTGTCGTTTTATCTTCCTAGTTTCTCAGATTTTTAGGATGCCATACGACGTGGTGCTTGTACTCCCCCTTATTTTTTATGTTCTAAAACATTTTATTTTCCCCTTCCTGTCCTTCCTAACCTTGTGTCCCCCATTACCTCCCCTTGCCTACTTCTACCCCATGACATTTGGGCGTCCATGTTGTAAATAATGGTCGCGGAAGAGTAGTCTCGAGCGGTGACACATAATGCCCAGGTGTTCTGCGAAGCGAAAAAAAACTGGAGTGGAGATCAGGGAGACTAGCCGTTCTATTTTATTGCATAGTTCATCGAATCTTTGGACCTCTGGCCTGTGGCCCATATGTGCACAGTCATCGGCGTAGGAAACGATTGTGACTACCTTCCGGTGTGTGAATAGGTAGCTTAGATAGTAGAAATTAAAACAAAAGCGTGGGATAGGATCACACCCTGTGATTACCCCTGTTTAATTTCGTTGTTGTTTGAGAGTCTTCGGTTTCTGAATTGCACGATTGGCCTGCACGACCACCCAATAATTTGCTGTCCACGTTTAAGAATTATGGGGGATAGGGTGGACCACTTCCAGGTCTGCAGTAGTAACGAGCCTATGGTGACCGTATCCAAAAGCTTTTGTAGGTCTAACGCTATCGAGTACTTTCTAGGTGGGGATATGACACAACCACCGCAATTATCTGTGTGCTAATCGACCTTATCGCGGAGTAGTGCTAGGAGTTTGAGCAAGCTGATGAGGCAATAGCTGCAATTTTGTGCTTGAAATAAGGGTAGCAAATGGCTACAAGGTTCATAGCCCTGGGCAGAATACTGGAGAGAATCGGGACGATAGACTCACCTAAGATAGCTGGTTTCCCGCTTTTAGTAGCGGGACCACCTTGGCATCCATTTTCTTCGTGGTGATGAAAAGTGGACAAGAAATCATGCTGAGACAGCGCTAAAGATTCGAAAACCCTCTTTCCTTAGGTTTAAGCATCGGCATGGCTATGCCGATACTGGGCCCACGCTTTGAGGTTTAGCGCATGACCCAAACGGGTCCTTACCAACCATCTCTGCTAGGTGCATGGTAACTTGGTCTTACGCGCTGAGTTGGGTTTGCGTGTTCTATTTGGCTCTCGCTATCTTTGTCGGACGTGGAGAATTATATATTGTCAGGCTGACAAGCGCTCGCGTATTTTTCGCAGCCGACCGCACCTTATCGCCATACACGATGGAAACTTCGTCCTCTGGTCAGTCGTGATCTTCCTATAGCGACTTACGACGGATCCATAGCTTACCCAACACCCACGTCAGAGAGGTTTAAAACTCTTCGCGTGCATTTCCCATTTCGCCACGCTGGTTCGTACCACAAGCAATTGATGCGTGGCTATGTACCCCCTATTTGGGGGAGCCTGGATCAAGGTCTATAGGTCGCGTTCCTGCTAAGCCGCGGTGCCTCCCCGGGAAAGTGGGGGCCGGCTGATTTCGGGATCATTCTCCGGCGGTAAGAAATGTGCCGACGCGGATTACCATGATTACGACCTCACACATCTCCCCTGGCGGTGCATCAGTCGGAGAGGGAGGACAGCACAAAGCTTTTTGGCTGTCTGTGAAGATTATTATTCTCCCACTTCCTTTTGGAAAGTTATGCATAAGTGCGTTTTGGTGACGATGTAAGTCGGCAGGTACGCCCGCTCGATAATAAGTATGGGCATGGGTCGGATGCCAATCGTACCATCGGCTGCAGTTGACGACAGTTTACGAGTTCTGCGCACAGCATTGGATATCTGTGGGCTGAGCGATGATGACACAGCTTCCTTACACATACGTGTGGGGGGCGTCTCCGTTATTGTGCAGAATCGTGTTTGTCTATGTGATCGCTCAACCAGCCTCACCCTACTGTCCGCCGCAAGTTCGAATGCCAAGTTTCACTGATGGGCATTGAAATCGCCTAGTAATGCGATTGTTCGACAAGTGAGTAAGGCGCGAGCTTCGGCGCGTATTCCACTGGGGAACACGGTCGAACCGGGAGGGACTGAGATGTTGATGCAGATTCTAGATTTGGCATCAGCACGACCGGAAGTAGAGCCTGACGTTCAAAGACATTGTCACGCGGCGTATTATGCCAGGTATCAATATAATATGAATATTGACAGAGGGTGTATAATAAAACGCTCCCCGAGTCGGCCGCATCGCTCTTACGCCAGTACACACCCTGTGGACATTATAACCAGAGCAGGTCTTGCAATGCAGATCGCTGGATTTTAGTCCATTGAATCGCAGCAAGGGAATGTTGTGCTGCTTCATGAATCGCCATTCCGTTATGTCTTCCCCAGTTAGTTCATTTACAGTTGCGAACTGCCGAATTCGAAGTGGCTATGATGGGTTGATGACCGCATTAGGGGTTAAGTGAGGGGTGACTCACGTCCGAGGTGCTCGCAGGCACACGCGCAGTTGTACGCAAGTGCTGTTGTGCCTTGGGTGACTGGGCGCTGGGCAAGCCCCATGGGGTACCATGCTGACTTGGTTGCGCACCTGGCAAAGGGCGCCAGTTATGGAAAACGTCGGGGGGTTTTGCCGTCGGCGGAGACCAGAACTATCTAGGAAAGTCCAACCCAAGGCAGGAGCTGCACTTGACACGGAAATCGTCGCCCAATACCCCCATATATGTATTCTGTGACTGGCAGACGGCGCAAAACGGAGGCGGGACTAAGAGTCCGTCCCCTAACCGCCGATTGACTGCAGAAAAGATGGGGAGAAGAAGACGGGGGCAGGGGCTTGATGCTCAGCAGGCAAACCAAGCTATACTACGAAGGTAGTAGTTATGCGATAGTATCAAGCGTTTGAGTTTGTATCCCCGGCGCAGTGGGGCGCGTGTAGCAGCCGCGCGGTAGTGCAGTGGCATGTACGGAGCAGTCTGAAGCCTGCTGGAAGCGGTAGGTGGGATACGCTTATAGGCGTAGACTAAGGGAACGCCCTGGGCCTTTATCTCCATTTGGAAGCAGCCAGGTGATGCCACAAAAGATTTATAAAAGTTACGGGACGTGGGTTTTTGTGGATCAAGACCAGAACAAAACTGTCCAGATGCAACCATCCCCTTGCCGAGACACACTGAACAGAGTTATGACCGGCCTAAAAAGAACATCCTAGTTTTTCTGGCAAAGCTAGCCAAAACCATTTATCATGTGACCGGGTCAGGAGGACGGAACATGGATTGGGGTCGTACCGTCCCGAGAAGAGGAATACGTGTAGCAGTCTGCTGCAAGGAGATGCTCGCGAGGATATCAATTTGGGGGAGGGACGAACAAATTAAATGGGGTGACCACATGAAAATGCAAATGCCCCTTGTCGGGGAAAAATCCCGAGTCTGCTCCTTTGGTACATTATATATATCCCGACTGCCTTGGGAAGCGATTTGCTTCGTTGCCCGCTTATTAAAACTTCGAGTATATAACACGTTCTCACAATTTCGGTAAGTGTATAAAGTAGTGTGCCCACTGCCGCTGGAGTTCTTTTCCTAGTGTGCGGCGTGAGCTTAGCACCTCGCCTAAGCGACCGTAACGTATACCTAAGCGAGAGCAACAATGGCTATTCGTCTATATAATCAACTACAGCCTTTAGGATTAGTTGATTTAGATGGTTCGTCACAGTTAAGGAATGTCGCAAGGCGCGCTTACAAACAAGTACAAGACGGCGTCTGACACTGTACTCGTAGATTGAAATCATAACTAAATAATAATTGATTCGTTGCTTTCGGCTTCGCACTCGGCGTGTTATACTAAAGCACGTGGTTATCACGAAAACAGTACACGCTCTCAAAAAATTCGCGTCAGCACTGGACACGCATAACCTATCTTATGAGTGGTGCAATGTAAACGAAAACGACCGAAGTGCAACGACCGTACACGGTAGTAGACCAGGAACTTAGAAATCAAAACAAATATTTTTGATTTTTTCCTGTAAGAAACGCTGTCAGCCGATCGTCTCTCTCACGTAGACAGAGTGGCCTAGCCCAACTTTACGCGCATGAAGTTTTGAAGTTTGCAATTGTATGAAACACGCCTAATTAAAGTTTGCAAAAGTGTGAATAAAACTCAATTCGAACATAATTTTATGTAAAAGTGCAGATTAAATATTAATCTATTATACTTATTTATATGTTATTCGGCTTCTACTAATATCAAAAATAAATTGGAAAAAGTGATTTTCAATAAGCATACATGCAAAAGGGTCAATGGCAACAGTGCTTATATCTGTATCAAACAATGTACACACACACAAAAAAATTATGTACATGTACTCACAGCCACAAAATTGACAATCTGACGGCTGTGGATGTTCAGGGCAAAGTGCTCTTCTCGGACAACGTCCTAGTACGGAAACAATGTCGGCGGGTAACTGCCGCATAACACGTTCCTCAATTTGGTACCGCTCGCGTAAAAGTAGTGGTGCCAACGCGTCATGAAACACAATTAACAGATCGATATTAAAAATGAGAGCCAAAAAATAATCAGTTAGTGCTGAAATAATTTTTCGGCGTTCACGCACGCTTGACAACAGTTTCTTGCGATGCCAGTGTTCAAGATTTATTCCAATCGGAGTATTGCCTCAGCTATCTCCAATACATTTTCTTTTCGAGGTTTGTGTGGGCTGACTTTGAAATTAAATAGTATACTACCTATATTCTTTTTGTTTGAAGTTTCATTGCCATGTGCGTATTTGACGAATTTGGGAAATTCCGCTATTTACACTTATTCCGCTAACAGTTCCGAATCCACCAAAACTGTTTGAACTAATAACACCAATATTCGCATAATGGTCTTATTAGAGGGACTACTTCAAAAAAAACACTTTCATTCTCCGAATATAGAACGTGACTAATACAAAAACTGATTGTTCCGTGCTCTGATTGTGCTGACTTTATACTGTCCGGTTTCCTCGTGGCATATGTATAGGCTTTGCCTCATTCGACAGTTAGTATCAGCCTATACAATTACCAGATATAACACGTTAAACTTCTCATATGGCGGTGTATAGGTGCAGTAATGACTCTGCACCAATTAGCCTTCATTTGTGCGCATCTCAGTAAGAATATGCATGCTTGTTTGTGCGTTCTTCTACAGTGCTGTATGGACAATCGGTTTAGACATCAAATGATGAGTAATGATTTGTGAATTAAAGCCACACCTGCCTTAAGGCATCAGGCTTAGAGATGATGATGTATTCATTAGTGTGATTACAATCATTTCGTTCAGCCACACTCCTCAACCAAGTCGTATCATGTCCAAGCCAAGACCCAATCTCTCGATATATACGCTGCCAGCCTTTCAATTGAACCACTTTACATTTTGGTCCGTGGTTGCCAATGGTTGATATGCGGTTACAATACGTCACGTTGATCCGTGTCTCTACCAAACTTTGTACACGAGAGCCTTCCCAATTACACCCCTGCGTAATTCGGGCGGGACCAACCTTTTTCATTCACGTTTCTCGGTGGGCAGAGTATAACAGCGCTAAAGTCTCTCTCCATCCGAATTATTCATTTTATCGTATATGCTCTATCACCAGTGTCACTCATAATCATTGTGCTCGTAGTGCTTACCCAGATCGCTGTATCTTCAACCTCAAGCTCTTCTGTACAAGACAACCAGTGCGATTTCGGAATTGTTCTCTCCGCTACTGCATCTAATCCCATACTTCAAATCAGCTGACATAGTCATGCAGATTCTTCTCACAAAATT
>JARSSU010018168.1:0-16694 GCA_029619165.1 Eurosta solidaginis | reverse complement strand
TTTGACAGCGAGGCTATGACGATCCCAGTTTTCTCACGTATGAAAGGTGTTCAATGGTAACAGCTACGTAGTATCAGTCCCATTCCCTATGTGGTCAAATATATCCTAAGGTGCTATATTCGCGAACGTAGCGTCTATGTATCCGATTAAGACACATCACGATCGGTGGCGCTCCTCCGACTTAACTTTTCCATTCCATTCACACATTCCTTCATAAATAAGTCAAGAACTTCTTACACATACCTTCTACTGGAAACGTTTCAGATAGGTGCTTTAAACTGAGCATCTTTGATTCATAAACCTAAGTTTATTTCCTGTACCTGCCGCGAAGAAACCAGGCCAGCTGGCTTATTGTTTACCTTGAAAGGGGGAGCGCTATTTGTGCCTTTAAAAAGCTTTAAATATTGATGTATTCGCACCGCGCCATAATATATCGTAAATCATCCTTCTTTCGCGGACGAGCTTAATATTCTCAGGGATCAAGACCTATTAAAATGCTGTTGAAGGCACCATAGATCTAATTCGCAGTGCACTTACATCATCCAATTCTGTTATATTCTATAGAACAAAGTTAACCTTGGACTATCTCCATTCACTTTCACGCTCCGACAGTTGTTATTGTGTAGGGATAAAATAGTCCCCCAAAGGCTTGGGATTGTTTTCATTGTTATGATCCCTGTTGCCGAATACAGATTCGTTAAGTTCCTGGGAAGAAGCTCATTTTATTTGTACATTATCTGACAACATCTCGCGAACGGTGTGGTCCGCTCACCACTCTCTACTCTGTCCATGATGAAATTGAGGTCGCCACATTTTCATCTGCTAATGAACAGGATTTTCCATGGACGGTTTAAGTTGTAATTGAGTTTGAAGAAGCCTTATAAATTGCCCTTGGAAACTCCTTGATAGGGTACGCTACACAATACGTATAATCATCTCGTAGGTATGCCATGTAGTAAGAGCAACTAAAAATACCAAATTGATTTCAGAGGGTTTGTGTAGCGCAACGCTCTCTCTAAATACTAATGCAAGGCGCAATAAGCCTCTGTAGAGATTTAGGCCGAGTTTCTCTTCCAAATGTGCGTCCTGCTCCTTTCATTTTTCCCATAAAAAATCTGAAAAGCTTTTCATGGCAAAATACACTCAAGTGCTTGCCAAATCACTGCGAATAACGACCCCTTTTAGAAAAAACTTTTTAATTGAAAAAACTTGCTTGTTGATGTGACTTTGGCCCGGCTTGAACCCAGGATTTATCACCCACCATAACACCGCTAGAGCTTCACCTTTACAACCTTAAAATTATTGACATTATTTTGTACTTTTTTTCACCCATTCGGTAGTGGGGCTGGAACGGTGCACTAGAATAAAATAAATACCACCCTGGGGACAGGCAATAAGAGATGCAAAGAATGAGAATAAATTGAGAAGAAAGAAAGAGAGAAGGAGAGTGAGAATGATATGGAATGAGACTAAGATGGGAAGATGAACCAAAAAGACTGGGGAATGTTTGAAATACAAGGATTATGAAGAAAATGCAGGAGGGGGGAGGGCCTACTCAGACGAAACAAGCTTATTAAATGTATCTTTATTCCACATTTTAGAACTGGACAAACGCTGCCGTGTCTTTGTTAACTTAAAAATGTTCTGTTTCTGACACTACTGTTCATTTCCATAAAATGCAACACGTTGTGTAAATCTAGTTAACTAATACCATGTGATATCTTTTGCTAAGCTGTGAAAAGTACAGTAATATAAATATTAGAATATCTGTGACAAACATAGAGAACCAAACATCAACAGTAAATAAATAAGCAAATAATTAATAAATGCAAATGTCACCTTTTGCAAAGAACATAGCAGTAAATAATCTAGACGCACAAAGTAACGTAATAGTATGCATGAAAATATGAGAATATATTTTTTACATCTGCATGATACGGAACTCACAAAGTGTGTTAAGCGGCAGTTACACACGAACGTACGTAAAAACTGTCAGCTGACAACGATCTATCTTATGATTGTGCAATGTAACGAAAACTCACCGCCTTGCAAACGCCGTATTAACGTTAGCCCGGAACGTAAAATCAAAACATTTTGATTTTTTTCCGTAAGACGTGTCCAGTCTGAATCGCTCTCTCCTAACAGATTGCATAGTAAAGCTTTTCTTTCTGCGCTAATTTTTGAACCGTTTGCAGTTTTTTATGCAAAAACAGACCTAATTAAAGTTTGAAAAAATTGTGTGAAAGTAATTCGAAATAATTATGTAAAAGTGCAGATTTTAATATGTAATTTTATATTTATTTTAATAATCAATTTCAGCCTTTTAGAACATCAAAAGTAAATTGAAAAGTTGATGTTTTTCAGCATGCTGTAAAATGTCAAAGGCACCAGTGCTTATCTGTAAACAATACCACCACATATATTATGTACATTCCACAGAACGCACACATTGATCCCTACGGGCTTGAGGGTTCGGTCAAACGTGTTTTCGTACATACGGCACACGTCGGTGGGGTAACTGCGCTTTAGCTACTTTGTGCGCAATATAAGAAAATATCATTGAAATTGTTTAGAGCGTATGCGTCGGTATATCGAGTAGTAGATTGATTATGATATGCATAAGATATAGTAAACATTTATGTATGTAGTGTATTTAGCCTAGATAACTTTTATTTTGTATGCACACAACTGTCATAACTATAAATATTATTCATTTTCCTACATTCACACAACCAACTAAAAGTTTCGGTGTTTGCTGTCGTATACATCTGGGCGCCTAGAAATATGCTAACAGATGTTGGATTTTTAACATTAGTTAGTGGCTAATGCATAGTTACTATAAAAAGGTAACTTTTCGAAATCATACATTTCTACTTGATGTGTGAAGTAACTGGCTATACATACTGGTATAAACTTCAATAACTTGTTGACGGCCACCGTGGTGTAGGTAACGTGCTCCGCCTATCACACCGTATGCCCCTGGGTTCAACTCCCGGCAAAGCAACATCAAAATTTTTTAGAACAAGGTTTTTCAATTAGAAAAAATTTTTTCTAAGCGGGTCGCCCCTCAGGCAGTGTCTGGCAAGCGCTCTACTCCGATTGTATTTCTGCATGAAAAGCTCCTCACGTGACAACTCATCTGCCTTCAGATGCCGTTCGGTTCGGCTAAAACTTAGTCCCCCGTCCGGGCCCTTTCTAGGAAAAATCAAGAGAGCACGACGCCAAATTGGAATGGACGCTCGGCCTTAGATCTCTTCGGAGGTTATCGCGCCTTACATTATTTTTTTATTTAACTTTGTTGACTTTTGTGTCATCTGAAATTTTATCCTTTGGCCACAAATAACACATAAACTGCTTGAAACATCTCACCTTTTCACATAGAAAATGAAAAATTTTCTAAGTAAATATGAAATGCTCATATATATTTGTATATACCCAGAGGTTTTAAAGCTAAGCTTATGTAAAGGTAAATAAATATTTTATGTGAATTGTTAAATGTTACGCAAAGTCGAGTTATTTTATGAGCTTGGCACATTGTGTAAATAATAGATATCTATCAATAATTGTAAACACTGCAAATATTTGTTCTTTTGCCCTTAAGCCCTTAGCTTTTAATGGAGAAAAGTGAATACATATTGTTCAAGCTAAGTGTAAATCAGGTAATTTTATTTTTAATATAAAGCCGGCGATCTTACCACAATCGGAACCTACTTTTGATTAGTGCCATATTAACAAAGATAATCCGTAACCCTAAATTCCACTGCAGCGTTATAGGACCGTACCGTAAAGCAACCGTACTTAAATCACTGCTGAAGCCCTAAGTGAAATGAATCATAAGGATAAAAACAGTTGTAAACTGTAAATATGAAACGTTACTGTACGCGTAACTATAACCGTAGACCCTCACGTATCAATCAGTGAAACCCGTATCAGTAAAATACTGACCGTCTAACCATAGCTTGGTCTATAGAGTGCTGAATCAGAAACCAGTTAATAAAAACGGGAACGGGCTAAATCCGTGAAATCGTACACTGTTAACAGCAGCTTATAGCTCCAACTGTAACCGAGACGATATATATGGCTAGATAACTATTACCGAACCCGCTTCTATACCTGTAACACAGCAGCTCTAACCGTGGTTAAAATCGCTGTTTTTGTGTAAGTTTGGTACTATGGTAACCAGTAAAATGAATTTAGGTTTCAGTTTCACCATCGATGGTAGATTAGGCTAGGTTGCATTGCCTGTCCGTGAGGACCCTCACATAGACTGAATAAGTCTCATGAGTGTTCCGCGAAATGCTGAACGACCAAAAACTGAAAACCTCTATCAACTACTGGCCTATGTTTATAAAATGATTCCGTTACGTCCCATTGGTAAATACTAGAAGCATTTAAGGACAAATGCCACTCGTGCAGCTTCTAGACCTCGACAGCCGTATTCCATTCCTAATAGCTTGAGTCTTAGCCTGGAAGCGCAGCGAGCACGAGCTCTAGAGCGTCGTTAGAACCTACCCGTCGGCAGTATGCTGTGGTAACCGAGTGCGACTTAAATAACCAAATGACTCTAAGGTATGTGAAGGCCAACCTATGGAAGGGGATACCAGCGCAATTGAAAGCTACTCCACACCCAATTGTCAACCTCACAACCCGTGCAGGCCGAGGCTCTGGCGACCCCAGACACTCCGTTATGGAAGACGCTGGTGGGGCCCGAAGGACTAAGGGTTCATGTGTGTGGTATAAATCGTTCTCGACGATGGCCGGACTTGTACATTTAATGGAGCTTGTTACAGAATATTACGATCTATATCCGCAAGGACCATCAACATCGATACATTCCTCAAATCGCTCGGGGTACAGTGTTTTGATAGCTACAATCACAGCACAAAACGTGCTCGGGTCGTTTCCTCTTCCAACCCGCTCTACCTACTTGCGTCTCACTGACCAAGCTAGCTTAAAGGCATGTGGCGCCATGAACGGTAGAGTCCAACGTCAAACGATGCGTCATGAGTCCAACAGCCCTTGCTTTTAAGGATAGGAAGTAACTTTGATCGTCTGGGTTGTAAGACTTACAAATTTATCGATACTTTATCAAAATTTAATGAACTTGATATCTAAAATTTATCCTATTATCTTTCGCTCTCATTTATTGTTGAAGAGCTTAGGTTATTAATAAAAAGTAATAGATTTGTTAGTACAAATTTATTTTTGGCGTTTTAATCCGCAAAAGTTAACAATCGATATCAATATGAAAAAATTCTAGTTGTATCGATGTGTTACCATGACTCATCGATATTTTCACAAAATACTGTAGGTAGAAATTAATATGCTTACTGGAGTTACTTTGGCGCTTAAATGGCTATCGCCGTCCATAAGCGCCCTGTCGCGTCTTCCTTGCGCAACTGGTGCCACTTGGGATCGCCAAGGAATTTATTCGTTTTCCACCTGGGTCCGTCCAGCGGAGTTGAGGCCACCCTCTCCCGTTTGCCACCAAACCACCCAAGGAGGATTAGTTCGTTACCCGCGAATTACCGCAAAATAATCATGTTTTACAGGAAGGAGAAGCTTAAAAACTGTCAATCAGCATGAGTGAAACCTAAAAGACCAAGTGTCCGATACCCGCGGATGCACTTAGGCTATTTTTGGCAAATAACTGCCCAGAACTCATGTTCAAATGCCAGCCAAATGTCTCGAAGAAACAATTTTCCACACCTTATGGAAGACAGCACAGCTAGTTTACCCCTCACTCCCCCCCCCCAAATCGTTTTTACCACCCTCCGTACATGTTGCACACTGCAGCAACTTGATGAGAAGCCTCTGATAAATGTATTAACTAAATTATATACCGAAGCGACAATGGGATGGGGTCAGCTTATATTTGAGGCATATACTTATCAGCAAACGAGAAGACGATGTCTAGCCGCATGAGCTAGCGTGAGATAGCCGTGAAATGACGTAGAAGTCCAACTCGAATGTCTCGCAATGAGTGCATAAAATCAACGCTCTTTCCACAAACTAAAAAACTCACGGATACCTGACCCCAATGCTTAAGATTGATGTCATGAATAACAAGTTGCTAGTATAAAGAATCCAAATCGTCTATTGATCCATTTCATACCCGAGCTTGATCCAAAGCTATGAATTCTTTCTTTCCCTGACGGAAGGCCGAGTCGTGTCCTTAGGCGTTATGGAATTTCATCTGCTTAATAAATTAAAATACTAACGTAAGTAGTTTATTCTGTAATTAAGTTTTAATTAAGGGTGTTTTTCCATTTTAAAGCAAAAGCTTAATTTTACCCAACTGACCGAAATCAACAACAAGTTTGATCGCTGAGATAATTGTTTGTTTTCCAGATCAAAATTTCACATTGAGGATTTTGTTTTGAGGCTTAGCAAGGATGAGTGTATCTGACGTATTAAAAATAAACAGCAAGAACAGGTTTCACCAAATTCACTTTCTTTCAAGTTTATATTATTGCAGCGCAGCTTGTGTACGTTTTTTTTGTTGACCTACCTTTTTCGCATTATTTTTCATAACATCATCAAGAAAGTAATTAAATTTTATTATAATTCTGAAATCTTACAATTTTAGATATTTTTTATGCCACTACTAAAAATTTTCTCCAGTACTGCATATTTTATTCGTTTTCACATCGTCCTTCATAATATACTCCCTGATGAAGCTACAAAGTGCAGCGAACGCGTTAAGTAAAAGTTTTCTAACGAATAAAAGGCAGACGATCTCATATAAATCTTTTTATCTTAACACAAATTTTTACTTCTTTCCGCATCATTGCCGCCGGCCTGAACGACATTCCTGAGGTCCCCAAAACTAGCTAGTTATCACTGTTTGTTTCTTTTAGGAAGTACCAGGAGAGAACTTACAATCGAAACCAACCGCTACCTGGACTGGCTCTTAGAAACTTGTATACATATTCACTGTACTCAGTTGCTTTTGCCCTTCAGTAGAGTTTATATCTAAAGTTATATTTAAACTTACTTCTTTTCTAGTACTTCTTACTCTCTTGCCTTGGTTGCATCATCTGACTTGCCATCATTTCATGTTTTCTACTTCACGGTAATGATATGTGCCTGCAGAGCAAGAGAGGACTTACTGCTCAATTGGCATACTCATTCCATAGAAATTTTATTGTACTTTCTTCTTTGAGACCATCAATGATAACCTGCTTCCTTTAATTTAGGTTTTCCATCCAACGCGTTTTAAAACGCTTTTCGTATCTTCTTCAGGGAGTCTTATGATTAAATCTCCATAAAGAGACCATAAACATCGACAACACTCTCCAAGACATTCGGATATTGTATCTTAATACAACCAAAAACAACAATTCCGTCCGTTACTTAGTTTTCATAATTGTACTGTACAGTTACCTTGTCCTTAAATCTTCCGTCTTCGCAATATTGTTATGGAGAACTTTTCACGGGGGGGGGGGGCATAAGTCAGAACTATTCACGGTCACTCTTTTCCCCTAAGTACTCATCCACGTTGTGTGCGATGCGACATTCCTCATCATATCCAGTTGTTCTTACTGGCTAGGTGGAGCTATAAACTTTCGTTGGCTTCGGTACTAATTCAGGGAGAATTCCATTTCTTGCCAGACTTTTAGTGAATATTGCTCTTAAAAACCTGTACTTGGCTGAGCTTACGCTTTTTAAAAATTATTTTGTGAACAAATTTCTGATGGGAATCAGAGAGACGTGAGCTTGTCTTGCTGAAAACAATATATCAACCGAGCCGATAGTGGTATCACGAAGAATACGTACAATTTGGGTCGTTGGTTCTGGACTGATCCATTTGTTTATGACAGTGATGTAGCTTAACGTTTAATTTTGTTTTGCTGTTTAACGGTCTGACTATATTTGACACAGATTCCGAGCCGTGACGCAGTTTGTTCCACCCTTCCCAACTTGTAAATGTAATATTGTGGTGTCCTAATTTTCAGTGCCTACCCGCGCTTTAAAGTCATCGATTAAAATTTTGATACACAGCGAGGGCTGCTCACTTACGTTTTTCTTTTGCTCGACTGCTGTGAGAAATATTCTCTCTACCCGTTTACGATTGTTCTTGACGGTGGCAGTCTCCTCCTTTTGTTAAACATGATTTTTTACCGTTTCTTTCTTTCTGAGCAGAGCATATAGTATACATGACAACACAATGTTTTTTCATACATGACATCCGTCGCATTTCTGGTATAACCCGTATGCCACCCTTTCCCAATCTCAAAGGCCTTTAAATTATCAGTATGTACATGCCATCAAATCATTGCCCTTTAAGCGTCTGCAAACTTTACTCAGAATGATCACGAAATTTAAGGCTTACAGAATCATAACTAAACTTAAGGACACACCACAATCATCTCGAGTCCTCATTCCTAGATCCACACTATGGACTCATTCAGTCTAGTGAGGTCCTCATGGACTGGCCAGTTCAACCTAACCATTCCTATATCATCTTGAAGGAAGTTTGCTGTAATACCGAAACGAGACTGAATTCAAAGTTCTTTATATACATTAAAATCTACTATAGAAATGCCTGCCACCCCTATTAAATATCTGAATCAAAAAAAAACCCCTACATATCTACACTGGCATGACATAACTTGATGTGTATTTGTTTTTTTTCGACTTTTTTTTCGAAATGATTGTATCGATTTAAAATTTTATAGCGAAATGTTAGACAAGATCAGATATATCGAAGGGAATACACCAAGCAAAATAACCAATAACAAACAAACATAATATCAAATCTCCGTTTTACTCAACAAAAGGAAACACTCCACAATGATAATAACAAATATTGTGGTCTGCTGGGCGCAGAAGCAGCACTATAAGCTACCTATCCTTATGTTTTTCTTATAAAGATGAATATCTCTTCTTCTGGCGTTGAGATTATTTTTATCAAGCGAAGTAAGTTCTTTGCTCCTTGCGAGTCATAGCACGCAAATTTCTTGACAGCCATAGGGTTCATGGTGGCAAGGTTAGGGGCCTTTAAAAGCCGCCAACTATTAATTTATAAATTCTCAACAATAAAGGGCGGATACCTCGCATCTACCGTATTTTAAAATCAGGACATCCGCCTGAAACACTATAGTGATTAGAGAATACTAAATTTGTAGCTGAAACGAGCTCCTAGCAAAAACTTACAATTCTCCTGATTTAAAAAAGGATAAAATAAGACTACTCAATAGTTGAAGGCAGGAGTTCGTTAAGATCCACGCATTGCAGCTTCGTTTTCAGTTGCAACCCATCAATGACACTAAAGTTTGCAGCTGGTATTTTGCCTCTTTGTTTTCCCTGCCATATGAGTTTAATTGTTACACTTAAGCCAGTAGCTGATGCAATTTACGCACCGTTAACTTTAGCAAATAAGAATCGAAATGGCACACACATTACAATAAAGCATTTAAGCGCGAAAATTCAGACGAGTGCGATAAAAGTGCAGTAGAGCAGAAAGCAAAGGAAGGAATAATGAGAATGAAATATTTTTCGTGAACAGTCAAAGTGTGAGTTTTTAAAACCAGATGACAACAAAACGCGCCGGACACAGAGTCGAACGCAGCAGGTGGACATGATGTTGTGTTGGAACAACAAACAGCTTGTTGAGGCTAAAGATATGAGTTGGCACACAGAAGACACGGAAAATGCGATGTTGGTGAAAATGAAGACAAAAGTATTTTGTGTTGTAAAGTAAATGCATGTCAAAGGAATTGCAATTACGGAGACAGGAGGCAGTGCATAAAAATTACATGAAAAATAGCAACGAGTTGTCACATATGAAAGTTTACTCATTGTGTGATGCAAGTAAATGGAGGAGTTTCACGCAAACATACATAAATACGAGGGATTTTGTGGGTGCTTTCTACATACTGAAAAGTGTAGCAATATCATGCACGAAACGCAAAGTTGAGAGACAAAGCTTTCAATAAGCCCGAGATGCTCAGAAATATACTCGAATCTGCAACATAAAAAGTCAAGCCATATCAATGTAGCTCATTGAAATCAACTTATTGCAATATTTAACTTTTTTTGGTGTTGTTATAACCGCAAATTCTTCCAGACGGTTCAGCGGAATGTTATGTAATGAGCAACCCTTCTTTTTTTTGGATATGAGCTCGATACTCATCCGTATTAACAACTTCTGAAACTTTCGCCGACTGTCACGCGAATGATTTCTTGGTTACCGGAAACTTCACGAATGTGAATTTAAGCCTCCCTTACGACAGTCGTACCGTACCGTGGATCGATACGACGCTGCTTAACCTGCGGTGGTGCAACTCTGCTCAAAGTTATTGCTGAGACCATGCCAGTTTAGTGATTTGATTAAGAGAGCGCATGTGCCTACTTCTAATTTGAGAGTTCCAACGATCCTTAGGAAGAAGGAATCGCAATCAAGAAGGATGTGTACTGCAGGCTCATCTTCGCTATCACAGTAGTGGCATAGAGTGTTTGGATCATATGCATTCAATACTTTTACCAGTACTTTGTCAGATGCAGCCTTTATTTCCAGCTCATCAGCTTGCCCGTTTCCGTCACCCCCTTTGTGGACCGACATTCAAGCGAAGCTAGTGGTGTGTACTAGCCCCTGAACGATTCTATTTCCCCATTCACTAAGGACTGTTGACGATTTATCTCAACTGAAATTTGATCTCAGCCTGAAAAATACTCGGATCGTTTCCGAACATTTTGGTTCTGCGACCAAATTTTCACGCTCCGATGCCCTATCGGTTCATAGTGCACCCTATGCGAATTTTACCCCACTTTATCTTAAGCCGCTTTTCAAACATAATGAGTTTCTGAAGTCATCTCCTGGGGAGTTTACCCCACTCTTCTATGCTATGTTCAAGTTGCAAGTCTCTGCTCACTTGAAGGTTACTTAAAAACCGATCTATATATTTCCAATGACGTTTTTTTTATTTTCATCGACCCTTGCGCCACCATTGTTTGCATTGTCATGCTGTCTGGATTTAAGTGTAAGGTTTCAAGTTTATAGCTCAATGACAAGTTATCGCAAGAATCCATATGCTCTGAATGGATTTTTGAAAGAATCTTAAACATCTTGATACTGGTTCCATCTAGATTTTTTTATTCTAAGTATTTAAGTTTAGAAGATTTTTAAGATATGTGCAAAGTTTAAAAAGCCTAGCTAACGGTAAGATACTTAATACCCGACGCCAAAATTACCGAATTCGGGCAAGATTCTAGTACCGTGGGAAGTTACCCGAAAATCTCTTGCAAGATTTTATTAAATTTGCGGACACAAGTATGAAACGGACCCAATATAATGAAAGTTTAGGCGACATTGGAGGTGACACAATTTTCATGAATTCGAAATTTTTCGGAAAACATGTTTGGGATTGACAAAATGTGATGAAAATTTCCTCTGGCAGTGAATTTTAAACAATTCTTCTCATTTTCACACACAAACACAAACATTTTGTTACATATTACAATAATTTCAAGAAATGAGTTAGTTTCAACACTCTCTCTTACCTATGTAAATAAATGAACAATAAAAATCGTACTTACAAACTTTCTATGTAAATCGTGAAAAAAAATTGAGCATACTTATTTGTTATCAAAAAAAATATCTTTGCTGGCCAATTTTGCTTTCAACAAGTTAGAAAAGTTTACAATAATATTGCAATTTACCAAAATAAAACTTTATGCAAATTTATGCGCACCAAAGATACACAAATACAAAACCAATACATATATACATACATATACACATACACTCAAACGTATTAATATTTTCTTTAGGTAAAAAACACAAAAATACTCACAGAAGTTGTGCATAGAATAACAACACACTTAAAAAAAAAGGGGAAAAAAACAAAGGTTTCATTCTATAGCAAAACATTAGATGGCAACATTTGAGTCTCTAGGTAGAAGTTGTTTACGGTGCTCATATCCGGTCACCAGAAGGTATCTTTTCTAATCATTTGTGTGAGCCTTAAACAATTGCTAAGTATAATTATTTATCCCCAGAGGAAAGCGTAGTCCCATTGAGCCTACATATATGCCCAGAGCTCAGAGTGATAGTAGCGCGAATGTTACTAGGCCCCGTAACCCAAATGATTTTTATTCAAAATATTTCAAGCCGCTGGCGGGCGAGATCAGATATTATCAAAAGATGTATGGTTTGGTGAGGTGATGAGGCTAGAAAAACATAAAATTTCTTAACTGTATAAAAAACACTGCATTGCATAACCTACACCGCATTTTAGTTAGCAGGCTCGATCACTCAAGGAATTCTCATTAAACCACATCAAACACGTCCAACGAGAGTCAGTTCTATTGACCGAAGTGACTAAGGGGGTTTCCCGACCGAGGGCTGTGTTTTCAACGCATTTAGTTTAGTTTTACCGCTTATTTAGTGACGTCATGACCACTTCACAAGCCTTTTGATTTTCATCGTCCTGCTCTCGAGGTTATATAGCCAATGAAGCAAAAAATTAAGGGATTTATAGACTAAGGAAAAAATTTCCAAACGCCAGTAATTTGATGTTGGTAAAAGCACTGGAGTACCTACAATCCGCAACCCTAACTAATTTTAAAGCGAGCTGCGACAGCCACAGTGATCTGTCTAACAAATCTTTTAATGAGTGCCTGCTTTTGGTTAGATTACGAATTTTAGCAGTGTTATACATACATATATAAAGCGTGCAGCATACAAACTTTTTGTAAACGGCTCCAGCATTGGAGTACAAGATGAGTTAACTCCATCGAAACTCAAGAGATTTTTGAGCGCAGTACAATTCAGCTCTTCCAATTGCCAATTTCCACTAGACAAGGCGATTACTGCAAGCGAGCCCTAGCTTCCTTTCATAAGGAGGGTGTGGTGATTGAGACAACTTAAATGTTGAAATGACAAATCGCTTTCAAGTCAACCGGGCTAGTACCTTGAGTTGATGGTTCTGGGTCACTTCAAAGCTATACGCGTTAATAACATTTCAAAAACTTTCGAAAACAGTATCTGTCGCTGCTTTAACAATAACAACAACAACACAGAAACAACCTAGATCTATCCTCAATATTGAGTGTGCAAGACAGCTTCTAAATGCAGTATAATTTTAAGGCCCTATCGAATTTTACTATAGTACCAGAGTAGAAAGGATGGAGTTCGAACCTGCATTTTAACTATTAAACGCCTAAGTTAAACTGTGGCGCGCTCGAGGGTGGTATGGGAATGCCTGACCCCACTTGTGGTGCGGGACATATTATACCGAGGAGTTCCTAGCATGCATTGGTACATCTGAACCGAATATAGATGTACGTAGGGAATCGGGGTGCCCTTGGCCACATTGTTCTGGTCCTCTATAGTTGAGCCTCTAGTCAGCTAAGTAAAAGTTGAACGGATACTATCTAAGTGGATAGCAAACTAATTTTGCCCGGAAGTGGATAGCAAGTGAACGGCTGACATTATTTGACTCACCAAAGGTCTTGCAGCAGCTGCATGGAGGATGACGCGGTGGATCATCGTAGTTCGTCATGCTTGACTGTCCAAATATTTCCAGAACAAGGCGAAAGTATTTGGGACTCGGTTCGAGATTGGTCTTATAGCTTTTCTATCTAGGCTCACTAGGGCCTCTGATCGACTTACCCAGGGTCAATATTGGTCTATTCGAAACTACACGGTTTCCACACATTCTGTAAATAGCTACAGCCTACGTCAGTTTCTTATGTTAACTTTATTTACCTATGCAGAACGACGATACGAGGTCTTCCAGTCATTTTATGCTCAGCTCTTTAACCTTTGAAGAATATTCCAAGATCAATGTGTGCCTAATTCGTAGGGTGAGACATTATTTTTTCAACGCTCCCAATACGATCTAGAGTAGGTTTAACAAAACAATGCGAATGACGTTATTCCACACACTCTTATATGAATTGTAGTTACCCCCACTATGCTGCAGTAAGTGAGCAGTGCAAAGCTTGTGAATGAAATCAACCATAGTACCCTCGAGTCTAAGTGAATCAGGTTATAGGATTTTTTGGAACATTGCTAAGCTCCACTTCCGTTCCACAAAAGCGCTCGATGCAAGCAAACAGTTTATGGAGCCGTCGACGTAGGCCTACAAATCTTTTGAGGATCTTTCCCCTTCGACAGCTCAGCGCCATCTATTTGCTTTTTCATGGGATAAGAGGAGTAGCAAGTTCGAACGTATAAGGTTTATATTCAGGGAGATAATTATGGAATACACCAGCACACACGGTAGAAACTGTCCTACCTAAAAATTGGCTTGCTTATATTTTTAGAAACTGACCTACCTCCTCTCCTTGCCAGTTCAGAACCAACTCACTCCCACCCCCCACTGCCACTACCACTCCCAATTCCACTCTAACTCCCCTCTACCACTACATCATACCATTACCACTCCTACTACCCCAATCCCTTATATAAAGAAAATTTCGGTAAGTTCGGTTGAGTACGCTAATAAAAAAGCGTAAGCCATTTTTTTTCAAATCCTCAAAATTTTCTTGTTTCCGCTTTTGGGTTCAAAAACAATTTTAGTGCTGTTGCGCTAAAAAATTTACACTTTTACACTGACTGGCTAATATGCAAATTCGTAGTTTATGTTTGAACTGGCCGGTAATTAAGACTCCCACAGACTGAATGTTTCCATAGTGTTACCAGAATTTGTTTGATGACAAAACGGAAAAACCGCAATTCGGCTGCAGGACTTATGTTATAGAATAGCGCTGTCCTCTTGGCAAGTACGAGAAGTTTTATAGGACCTATTTACTTAATTGCTGCCTCGAGATCTCGACAGCGAACACAGGACACGAACACAGAAAGTGCTCAAACTATTTCTTCCTGCAGCTCGCACTTCCTACATCTGCTGTTACTGACGAGGCCTTACTTATAAGCATGTGACGCCAAAGGGGATTGTCCAATTAGTATGCCAACCATGAGCTTCAAGTCTTGTCTCTTTAGAGATATGAGCAACTTTGTGAGTCTAACGTCTGCACATGATCTTAGAAATTTTGAAGAATCGCGTGTGCATGCATCTTTTTTGCTTCATTGATTATGAGCAACTCATGTCTGCTTTTAATCTCTCCTAAACGGATGGAAGGCCTACCGTCGATTCATCGAGTGCTGCACCCTCCTTTACCAACTCATCGGCCTTGTCGTTACCTACTATCCCTTTGTGGCCGGGAACCCAGTTTAGATGTATGGCCTTAGCGAAGTTTTTCCAATGCTTCTTTTCATACCAGGACACTTCTTGAAAAAGTACTGTTTGAGCTTATCGTCGCCGTCTGAATATCAATATATATATATATATTGATGCGACTGCAGCTTAAGCAGGATTTACTTATTTCTGGATCGACACAGCAACAGCAGACCTGACCCCTTTCGTTAATTTGAACCATCGGTATACACATGTATATTATGTTCTGCCATTTCCGCTCACTTAAACTTAAGCTCTATAGTGTCCCCACGATCTCTTTCGAAGCCCAGGCGCGCGTAGTCTGTTCGCCATATATTTAATGGGGCTATACTACTATGGCGGCCACCGTGGTGTGATGGTAGCGTGCTCCGCCTACCACACCGTATGCCCTGGGTTCGCACCCCGGGCAAAGCAACATCAAAATTTTAGAAATAAGGTTTTTAAATTAGAAGAACATTTTTCTAAGCGGGGTCACCCCTCGGCAGTGTTTGGCAAGCGCTCCGGGTGTATTTCTGCCATGAAAAGCTCTCAGTGAAAAACTCATCTGCCTTGCAGATGCCGTTCGGATTCGGCATACAACATGTAGGTCCCGTCCGGCCAATTTGTAGGGAAAATCAAGAGGAGCACGACCCAAATTGGAAGAGAAGCTCGGCCTTAGATCTCTTCGGAGGTTATCGCGCCTTACATTTATTTTATTTATACTACTATGGCAATAAGGCCTGCACTCAAGCTACCCAAAGCCTTAAGAATGGTTGCAATTGCTAGCGCTATATTGGAAATCTCTAACATCGAACAAATATTTGCTCACGCCAGTGAATATTTGAGTAATAAAATTCTAAGTTGTTTCATTCCAATTCACAATATGCACTCAAATCATATTTATTCTGCCACAATGGGGTAAGGGTGGAGTTCCTTATGTACGATAGCTTAAAAACAGAATACCTATCGAGTTTTTGATTAAAATTTGAAAAATATTTGCACAGAAATGAAATGAAACACCAAAAAAGAGTTGCCTAGAAAAGTGAGTACTTGAATGGTTGCCTACCCAAATAAATTTGCGTAGTCTGAAAATAGTAAAATTTTAAACAGCAAATGTGTTTTGCATATCAACTGCAGGCATACATACCTACGTAATTCATATGCGAAAAGTTATGGTTTATCAATCCTTTTTATACCTTTCATGAAAATGAAATGGTATATTAATTTCGTCACGAAACCGAAAATTGTAAGTCCTTAAAGGAAAATAGATAGACCCACCATTAAGTATACCGAAATAATCAGGTTGAAGAGCTGAGTTGATTTAGCCATGTCCGTCTGTCCGTCTGTCCGTCTGTCCGTCTGTCTGTTGTATGCAAACTAGTCCCTCAATTTTTGAGATATCTTGATAACATTTGGTGAGCAGGTGTATTTGGGGGTCCGATAGACATTGTGTCCGGAACGACGGATCGGACCACTATAGCATATATCCTCCATACAACCGATTTTTCAGAAAAAGAGGATTTTTGT
>JARSSU010018167.1:0-75000 GCA_029619165.1 Eurosta solidaginis | reverse complement strand
ACAAAAGAACAATTCATGCCACAAGAGTGGACCTATTATAACCTTGATTTTTGTAGTCTTTTAATTTTGAGGCATTTTCATTAAACTAACTTTATACGATTTTTTTGAACCATTTGAAAATACTAGAAATTAAACACATCTTATGGATGAACAAGATCCTGTCAATGAAAAATTAAGCGCGCGACTTTAAAGCTGAATAACATCTGAAGGGCTTTAATAATATAAACGACACTTTTTAAGTTCCATTATAACTAGATAAGTCTTAAAGAAAACTATGACGAATGTACATCTAAGAGCTGAACTTTAATCTGCCTAATATATATAAATTGCCAAAACAGTGGACCAACCTATCTTAGTGAATTTCAGCTGGATTTTTTTTTAATTTGAAAAATAAGACGAAAGCAAATACATCTATTGATGAAAAAAATATTTTGAGCGAAAAAAGTTATGCGCTTGAATATAAAACTTTATTCGCTTGAAGGAGTGAAATAATTTCATACACTTTTTTTTATTTCATTACAGCTCGATTCTTCTGAAGGAAAAATAAAACGAACTTACATCCAATAGATGAAAAATGTCTGTGTATTATTTTAAAGAATTGAAAGGGATAAAGACTTTAATAGCAGTGACTTTGTTAAGCAGGTTTTTAAATCCTGATTTCTTGCTTGTACAGACATAATTTGGCGATACGTGGAATGGATGAAAAGAAACATCATGCAAGATTTACCAGGCAATGAAATACAGCAAATACTGTGCTTGTTTGCACCATATAGATGAGCGGTAAAAACCTGACTTTGACAGTTACATCATTTGCAAATATAACATATCTACGACACTCACACTGTGCCAAATAAGTATGTAAGTATTTGAAATTCCTAACGTTATTATATTCCTAGCAATTTTTTGCTCTCCACCTTATTCAACATATTACATAAAACTTTCGCATTAAACTTAATTTCGGAACGCTAAAAGCATTGTATAAAGCAATTAATTGATCTCATTACTCAATTAACATTGAAAGAGATAGTCGTAAATTATGCGAAATAATAGCAAAAAGTCAAAAAGTGACACGGTTAAGTTCGAAAAGAGCAACAGATGTTACACACACTGGTGGCACTGGATATGTGTGCGAAAAAGGTAGTGGGAATAAAGCTCATGTCGCTCAATGACTAATCGCACAAATTGCATTAGATTTAAGGTAGAGGATGGAATAGGATTCAAATGAATTTGATACGATGCGAGCATATTTACTAAAGTGTGTTACTTTAGGAAGTGACCTAGCGGAAATTAAAAGTAAATTTTTTGAGCAAAGGAGTCAAGCAGACAACTGCCTAAATTTCGATAACGAATTCGATCTAGCTCAAAAGTATTACTTTCAACAGGCGATATATGTTAAAGTTCTTCTTTACTTAAAGGAGTTAATTATTAAAACGAGAGCGGACCCGTGCGGATCTGAACACCCAGAAATCAGCCGTTCTATCAATCAACATCTATATAACTTACATGCGCTGCGCTGCCATCGGCGATCGTTAGCAACCTGTCGGTAATACGGTGTTAGCTCTAATCATAGATTCACACCACAGTGCATAGTATAAATAGATTTCTTTCTGTGCATCACAACTCGGCTATCTTTTACAAATATTTTAATAAAAATAGCTAAACAAAAGCACTACGACTAATAATGCCCAAAGCTCGCTAGTATAGTCAACGATCCCCATCTGTACAACACAAAACCGTCTATTACATGATATAAATCCCAAAGAAGAGCGAAAAACGGCCTGTATATAAACACAGCAATAGATACATATATATAGATTCGTCAGCCAATCTCTTTATCTCGAGAAATTCGCTTAAATTGGGAAGCGAAATTCCATTCAACTAGAAATTCATGAGGGAATTCCCATTGGCTAGGTTGAGGGGCTCGACAGAAAATCCAATTCGACCCACATTAATATTTGGAGTTCAGCAAATTCGCTACTCGTTCAAAATTCTTCAGGAACCGTTTTCACCTACGGTTCGATTTTTTCATAATCATCAACATCATCGATACTAATTGTCGTAATCATGCCCTCGTTATTAACTTCGCCTTTGCCCTTCTTTAATATCCATCTTCTCCATTTATATTTTTGCCGACATGGTTTCTGTACACTCACTGAGTCTTTCGACTCGCCAATTCTGCACATCAAAAGGCAACCCAATTTCCTACAGGTTATGAATATTTTCTCCCCAACTAATACTCATAGAAAACAAATAAAAATTGGAATTGGATATAGCGGCTGCAGTCAGTGAGTTCAGAATCGAATCGCATACAGACAGACATACTCGCATGGACAGACAGACCACCAAGAGCGCAATACAAATTCATGCTAAATTTACTAGAAGTTTAATTCAATTAAAAATTGTGCTTGTGTGCCACAAATGTAACACAAAATAGTGGCACAAAAAAAAAGAAAAAAAACGGTGCAGAGGCGAAGAAAATTAAATAATAAGAAACCGTAGTAAAACAGCAAGAGCCCGCAGAGTGCTCTACTCACTCAATGAATAAGTTCAATGAAGTTAAGCGAAAAATAACCATTGAACTTCATTAGTGGTGGCAAGTTCAAGCTTTGGAATTAAAGTGAAGCCAAAAAAAAATAATTGAACAGAAAAAAAGTTGAGAAAACTGAAAGAGATAAAAAAAGTTTAGAAAGAACTATATTTTTGTAGTTTTCGGTGAACAACATAGAATATTCAGTAGAACAAATGTAGTGTTATGTAACTATTGTAAATAGCATGTACTACTTTTACTTTATTTATTTAAGTGAGACGAGGCTAATTGAAGTTTTGGTTTCCTCTTTCGTTTTTACTGTCGTAATTGTAAAGTGCCAAACACCTTTTTGGAGTTGCACTACACGTTTAGTTTCAGTCGCTACTACCTTGGGATGCATAAAGTTTGAACATCCCCATAGATATTCTATTTCATAAAGACCTAAGCTTTTGGAAGCTTTATTCATACTGATGGTAGCTATAACCCCATAAGGAGCACAGGTTGAAGTCAAATTACCAGTTATGCTATGTACAAAAGATGTGGGATATGGCTCCGGACACACGAGGCTACATCAATCGACATATAAATTCCAGATGGACATATTAAACCACTTGCAGTTTGGTTTAAACACGCGGACCAAGATTATTAAGATGTAGTAATTTCACATACCCGATGTAAAGAAATGTAGAACCTTCCGATGGGCGACATAGACATCCATAACGAATGCAGTATGAGTACCATGATCAGCACAGCATTATTGTTGGTCCAAGGTTATTGCAATGTAGTAAACTCTTCGATACATAGAAATGTGGTAGCTTTCATTTGGGCACTTAAATCAGCATAGGTATGACGACCTAGACATATGTATGTATAACGATTGCAGTATGAGGACCATGATCCAAACAGCGTTATTATTCTTAGTCAAATATTGTTTAAATTTAGTAACTTCACATACCCGGTTTAAAGAATTGTAGTAACTATCATGTGGATCACGGCTGCCCATCCAAAGCAGCACGCCCATTGTGACCTAGGCAGCAATAACGAATGCAGTGTGGGGTACTATGACCCAAGCAGCAATATTGCTGGCCAAGCAGATACTAACCCTGCGCAAGTGCAATGCGCATAGCTAGCTGCTGCACTATGTTTCTAACAATGGAATTGAGGTGGGGTTTGTATAAATATTATGATATGACCTATAAAAAAACAAAAATTTTAATTATATTGACGCGATTTACTTCCAAGGGAATTTAGACCGAGATTCTCTTCCCAATTTCGGTTGTTCTCTTCTTGAATTTTCCGACATGTTGGATCTCAGCTCCGAACGGCATATTCACTGAGAAACTCTGCATGGCAAAACCACACTCGTAGTGTGTGGTTGCCAAACCTTCGGTGTGGAAGGTGGAGCACGCTAACACCACACTACGCGGCTGCCGTAAAAATAAATTTGAATAAACTCAGCATACAAAGTAGTGGTTTCGATTCTCTCCAAACTGGCAAAGTAATGGCTACCTTTAACAATTTTTAGCAATCAAACGGCTGTATACTGATTGGCAGAGTCTCCCTGCATTGGCAAAGGAGTGTATAATATTTTAAATGCTCAAAATTGCTGGTTGGACTCATAAAGAACAAGGGTCAGATGGTGATACAAGGAGAGCGTATGTGACTCCCAACACATCACCTTTTCCGCATCTGCAGGAACGCCCTGAACAAGAAATCGGTTCTAGAACCAGGAATTTGCTTGCTCGGCAGTCTTTTGCTATGGTTCAGTCTCAGCTCTTATCAGATATAGCACAATGTGTACTTTTCTCTTAAATACTTCAAGGCTAATCGCATTTTATCCTGACACATCCCAATATTGTTGACAGATCACAGACTTAGGATGATTAGAGACTTAAAGAGTGTGATTCTCATTTGTCGAGAAGGAGTGTTCTGCACTAATTTTAACACTAAAGTTGAAAACAAATTTAAATATTTTGAATTATAATTTTATTCGCATTTGAGGGCACTCTTCGATACAATTTTTGGAAACAAAACAAGAAACCGATAATATTGCGTACACACTTTCGAAGCGAAGAAGAAAATGTTTGTTAGAAGTTGCGTACACCAGCATGAATGACATAAGCATTGGTTACCAATTACACGCAAAAATATACGTACTACCTAAAAATACGGATACCGATGCGTAAATGTAACACTTTTTTCATCTATTTGGCATAAAAGAGAATTACATACAAACAAACAAGTGCAGCTTCGATTCACGGCGACCTTTATTTAGATCTATTATGCTTGACTTTTCAGTCTCTTACTCCACACCACGAAGGGATTAAGCCTTCCAGAGCGAGGCACTCGAAGAGAATATGAACTGGCGTTTCATGCGCCAACTCAGAGAATCGACACATTTCTACATCCGATAGATATAACTTACTAAGGTGATGTCGTAGTCTTCAGTGACCCGTAAAGTGCCCAGTGAGAGTTCAAAGGTTGTTGTTGTTGTTGTAGCGATAAAGACACTCTCCGAAGGCCTTGGGATGCAGGCCCGGTACGTTGCGGTAACGAGCACCATAAGGGTACTAGCCCGACCATCTCGGGAACAATTTGGTATAACCACATGCAACCTTCTAGGTCATACCAACCTTGCACCCCCTAGATCCATCAGGAGTTCGGAGTCGCCAGAGCTTCGGCTGTTAATGAAACAGGATTCGCCCCGGGTAGGTGAAGTTGTCAATTGGGTTCGATAAGCTATATATTGCGCTGGGTTGCGCTACACAACCCCTTGAATCAATTTGGTATTTTAGTCGCCTCTTACGACAGGCATACCTACCGCGGGATATATTCTAAGCCCCCTAAGCCGGTGGGGCAGAGTTCGTAGGTCCTCTTTGCTTATGTGTGTATGAGTTTGGCTGATACAATCGCTGCTCGGAGTACAAACAAATTGCCTGTCTTTGCCTTTGGCATTCAAGCCCAGTGTTGTCCGAACTGCATTGTTTCCCGGTTACTCATAGTTTCCCTAGTGTTTGCCGTTTGCGAGTGTAGAGAAGGGCTCTGGACCAGAAAATCCTGCTAAAGCTACTTGCTTGACTAGATAGTCTGACTGTATTACCATCCTGTCCCTTATGACCGGGGACCTATAATAAAGAAGTTTTTTTGTTTGCTCCCTAATCATTTTGGACTCCAACGGATTCATTCACTAGCTTAGAAGTAATTGTGTAAGACCTCTTCGAGGATAAGCATCTTGGTAGACTATGGAAGTTAATATAAGCTTCTTTAAAATTATGAAATCATGCTTCTAATTATTTTTCTTAAAGAGATTTAGCGATTCCTTGTTTATGTCCCTTACCCCACCGAACTTTCATTAGTCCCTCCCGAAAATATATGCAATTAAACGAAGAAACAACTATGTTATGTCCAGACATGTTACTGAAATATTTAGGTATGCAATCAAACCAGACAAGATATACGAAAACCAAACAACTATTTTCCATTTCACATCTCTCCACTAATCATTTCCCCGCTACTCAAACTACTAGAAAGTGTGGCAAACGTTACTGTGGTCACTTCTACATTTTTATTGTTTTCATAGCCAAAAAAAAACGAAGAAAAATCACAGTAATAGCACTCGGCCACTGCCACCTAGAAAAGCCACAAAAAAGAAAAAAATAAAGAGTAAAATAACAACAAAAGGGACACCAATTTCGCGTCGGAAGTAGACGACGACGTTTGTTCAACCAACGGCCAAAGGATATACAGTTTCTAATACAGCTAGTCTACAGCGCCACAGGGGAGTTAAAATATTGTCATATATATCTAGAAAGTATGTAAGTACTAAAGATATACAGAATGCATTTGGGGAACAGGAAAGCAAAACATAAAATTGTAAATGGAATAAAGATTTACCTCTAGGGGATTGCAAAGCCTTAATAGTGAATCAAAAAGGAGGTGAGGCAAAACGCAACACATATTCTTGTCTAAATATGCAGTAGCTACTATCATGTAGATAGCAAAATAATAACAACATAGAGACACATAAAAATTGCAAGAGAAAAATTTTATTTAGGAAAGGGATTAACAAGCAAAGCATAAATACAGCAGCGTATAGAAAAGTAGCAGTGGTGATTCCTTTTTTTCGGATTTTGTCATTTAAATATATTTTTTTATTTTCGTTATTTTAAGAAACAAAACTTTAATGAATCTTTTAACTGAAACTATGCAAACCAATCTCAAAAACGTTTTCGAAAAAATTCGAAAAGTCGAGAAACATTTTTGAAAATATCAAAACTTATGTTTGGATCTCTCTTAATGTTTTTTAGTATGCAGTTTTGTAGGCCAATCTATTTTAATCCAACAAAGTACAAGTTATAAATCTCTCAAAAATCGCATACATTTTTCACATTTTTATTTTTTTCAAAGGTGTTTCAGGTTTTCCTCCATATAAAAAAATTTTTGTTCACACTTTGTATGGAGTTAGATCTAAAAGACCTTTCAAAATCAATGCTAAATTTGAGAGTACTTTAACTTGTAACAAAATTGATTGGGCTACAAAACTGCGTACTCGAAAAAATTCAGACAACTCAAAATAAGAAGTTCGAAATTTTTTCTTTTCCCTATTTTCGTTGTTTTAAGAAAAAACCCAATCTCAAAAACGTTCCGAAAAAATTCGAAAATTCAAGAAAATTTTTCCAAATTTGAAATTTTATGCTTGGATCTCTCTGGATGTTTTTTAGTATGCAGTTTTTGTAGGCCAATCAATTTAAATTTAACAAAGTATAAGTTACAAGTCCCTCAAAATTCGCATAGATTTTTAACATTTTTTTTGAAAGATGTTTCTTCCATATAACATAATTTTGTTCACACTTTGTATGGAGTTAGATCTAAAAGCCTTTTGAAAAAAAAATTTCAAAACTCAATGCAAAATTCGAGAGTCCTTTAACTTGTAACAAAATTGACTGCGCTACAAAACTGCGTGTGGGAAAAAATTCAGAAATCTCAAAAAAAAATTTCGAATTTTTCCAAAAACGGTTTTAAGATTCGTTTTAATAGCTTCAATTAAAAAAATAATAGAAGTGTTTTCTTTAAATATCGAAAATAGGGGGAAAAATAGAATATAATTGAGGAAATTTGATTTAAAAAATGTCACCGCTATTTTTACGTGCGCTGCTGTATGAAGAGCAACCATTAAGAGGTGCAGAACATGTGGAAGGTAGTTGAAGTTGTTTTAGCATAGCGAAAAAAAATACGTGTGTAACACTAAAAAGAAAAATAAACAAGAACAATAAGCTTAAAATAAAATAAGGTGCACGTAAGAATTGGTGTGCTTGCGAACATTTACAGTGCAGCACTTTGTTGTGGTTTTCGCTGCTCGACAAGCATTTGCGGTTTTTGGCGGAATTCTATGTTCGTTAAGTGTGCACAGCTAATGATAAACAAATCTGCTGTTTGAGCTTTGAATGGTTGTTTTTTTTCTTCTAGAAAAAAGCGTCAAGTGACGATTGGCTCTGAAAATATTTTTGGTTTGTATACTCAACTTATCTCAGCGTTAAGCACTGGATTATAGTTGTTTTCAAATTTAGATTTATTATTTAACATAAAAAAGATGAAAATTTATGAACTCTATGGCAAAAAAAAATTGCAAAAGAATTCATGTAAGCCATTGAATGAGACAGACTAGAAGCAGTTTTAGAGGGCAAAGTTAGAGTAGAGGGCAAAAAAGTTATTGCATACTTTAAGGGGCAGCATTTTTTATTATGTTGTCTAAGTTCCTTAAATGAAAAATTTATTAAAGACTTTTAGTGATTCTTCGCTGATTCCTGGTTTTAAAATTACTATGTTCAAACCCCTAGTAAGGACTGCCCTAATTTCGTAAATATGTAGTCTTCTAGAAATCCGTCAAAGGACGTGAGTTCCCGACGAAACCTCTCACAAACTTGAAAAAAATTCACAAACATTTTGCCTATTTAAAGGTTTTTTTTGTAGAGTTTAGAGCTTATTGGCTGGTAAACATAAAATAGGAACTTAAGACTTCCATCGACCCTCCTACGCGTTTCGACGCAATCACGCTTCTTCAGGGATAAATAACATAAAAAAAGATTAAAAGAGATCAAAAATTGTTTAATACACTTATATTAGTTTCACTTGTATATATATAACTCTTTATACTAATAAATAAAGAAATAATGTTCCATCTAGGCATCGGTAACCGTCTTTACAGGTGGTATGGGTACGCTTGCTCGTAATTGGTTGATTTGAGTAACTAGTCCCGATTCCAATATGTTTAATATCGTATAATTTTTGCTAGTAGAGATCTCCCAGAAGCAGCCGCAGTAACCTCAAAAACGTGTAGGTGTGGTGAAAAAATTTTAATAATCTCCTAATAGCTCTAAACTCAACAAACCACAAATTAACAAATTGTCACAGCTGAAGAATACATACTTATCTTTTTTTCGTCAACTGTTTCCAAACGCGGCAGATTCTGCTGATTTGTTTGCGTGAATAATCTACACAGACTACTTGCTAACCTAGGTACTTTAGCAGCATTATATGGTCCAGAGCACTTCTGTGGACTCAAAAAGGCACAAAATAGGTAACTAGGAAACAACTCATTGCAGACAACAGTGGATTCGATGTCCAAGACAAAGGCAAGCCAATTTTTTTATACTCCCAGCAACGAAATTAAAAGCCAAACTCATTAATCTAAGCAGAGAGAACCTGCGAAACCTAACTGGGTAAATTACGGACACTGTAGTCTATCGCCTAAGTGAAATCTATACGATACACAAATCTGTCGCGTTTGTGAGCTGGAGAATGAAACGTCGGTTTACATTTTTCTGCGAATTCATCGCTCTGGCAAGGCAGACTTTCCGATCTAGATAGACTCTTAATCCATTCGTCATATGGAGTAAAAGCCTGAAGAGGTACTTAAATACTTAAGAAGCTATCACATATAGTAATCGGCTGAAAGGTCAAGCACAGTAGATCTTAATAAAGGTCACAGTGCATCGAGGCCTTATAATAATGATAATAATAGTCCTGAAAACTGTTTGCAGTTCGGGCCACTTTTTTTAGTTCTCACATATGTAGTTCTGGACTTGAAAAAATATGATTGCATTAACCGTCGGTTTACATTTTCTGCGAATTCATTGCTCTGGCAAGGCATACTTTCCGATCTAGATAGACTCTTAATCCATTCGTCATATGGAGTAAAAAGCCTGAAGAGGTACTTAAATACTTAGAAGCTATCACATATAGTAATCGGCTGAAAGGTCAAGCACAGTAGATCTTAATAAAGGTCCCAGTGCATCGAGGCCTTATAATAATGGTAAAAATAGTGCTGAAAACTTTCTGCAGTTCGGGCCACTTTTTTTAGTTCTCACATATGTAGTTCTGGACTTGGAAAAAATTATTGCATTTCCTTATTTGAGTGGAAAAATTTGCGCCACTTCTTATTCCTCCTTAAGGAGTAGAATTATTACGACAATTTAGCTTAGTGCGATTACAATTCGTTTTTGTCCAGACTTCAGGTAGTTCCCGTTTGGTTCTACCTAACCAGTTTGGTTAAGCCTAAGTAACTTTCAGGATTTGCATCTGGTTGGTTCGGAGCTGCCTGATTTAAATAAAAAGGAAAGAAGTAAAGTAGCGCTATGCGCCTTTGAATTGAAGAAAAACTAAAACATCCTTCGGACAAAAAAATTGTCAAAAATCTATACGAATTTCGATAGACTTATAACTTGTACTTTCTTAGACTAAAATCGATTGAGCTACAAAACTGCATACTGAAAAATTTCGTGAAAATCCTAAATAAAAAATTCGAGATATGCATGCAAAATTTTCGAAATTTTTCGAAAAAATGTTTGAGATTAGGAAAATAAATGAGGAAGAATTTAACTGACCAAAATTTTTCAAAAACGCCACGCTATTTTAGTGTACGCTGCTGTAGGTAATAAACAAATAAGGAACGCAGATTTACAGATTCATTCGATAACACGGATTAGAATTGATTTCGAATTAGATTCTGATTATTTATACTAATAGTGACTATAATTTTACGAAATGGTTGATTTGTATATTTTTGTACATATGTAGATCTTTTTTCTTTGACATAAATATGAAAAAAATCATAAATTTGAATTCAACAAAAAAGTAAAAAAAAATATCAAAACATTGAAGTAATATGAAATATTCAAATAAATTTCAGTGCATACATGAATTTACATAAAATTATATACGCACACTAAAACATTCATATGTATAAAAAAGAGTAAATAAATAAATTCAGAACAAAACATAATGCATTTTTTAAATGCACAATTTCCGCAAAATACATTTTCAATTTTGGCACGTCCCACTCGTTCAAGCTTTAGCAAATAGAGCAAATTCGAATTTTTCCTGCAGTGCACAAAAAAAATACATCACACAAAAAACTGAAATCACTGAAAAACTACTAATAAATAAACTAAGGAAAGCAAAATCAAATCAAATGCGAAATCAATTGTATTTACATTGGGAATCGATTGAAAAACGATTCGTCAGGGTAACCAACGAAGCAAACAAATGCCGTTGCAACAACGCCACCACCACCCACCCCGTATTTAGGACTGCGAACTCAAAGCTTTGAGTTTTCCAGTGAATGTATGTGAAACACGCGACATTTGTAGGGAATAGTTTAGAGGACAGTGTATGATTTTGAATTGTGAAGTGAACGAAATTTCGATTGAAATTTTTGTCAAGATTTCGCCGGACATTTGCTGGCTTGGACTTTCCGGAAAAATTTTAGAATTGTTTCTGAAAGTTAGTGATCTTTTTTAAGCCATGACCTAATATTGAAGTGAGGTCTCTTTGTAAACGGAATGTCTAATCCGGTTCACGTTTCTAAGCTATCCACAATTTCCACAAATTTTCAATTACTTGGAAAACTTTCCAAATGAAAAATCGTATAACGTCATTTGTATGATTATGAAACTGAATCAGCCAGTATCGTATAAAGACTAATGTCAAAAAATTTCAAAAACGTTTTCGAAAAAGTTTGCAAAATTCGAAAATTTTTAAAACTTTTAGTGAAAATATCCAAATTCTTAAAATATGCTAAGTGTGTAAACAATTTTTTGTTCTATTGCAATGCTCAAAAAATTCGCAAATTGTTTCAAAATCTTCATGAAAAATTCGAAAATTTTATTTTATCCGAAGGTGTTTTAAATTTGCGCTTGTACAAAGCGTGCAAAAAAATTTGTTGTTGCAGTTTAAAGCTCATAAAAATTTCTAAAACTCTAAATAATAATGCTGGACACTTTCATAAAATTTTTCAACAACATTTCAAAACACCGAGTCTTTTTTCGAAAACGTTTCCGAAATTGGTTTACAGTTACACAACATAGCTACACAATTTATTTAAGCCTTCTTTGTAAATAAAACATAAACATAATACAATAACTGGTAAAGTTAGGTGAAATTATTTGCTTTTATTTCTTCACACGCAACTGTACTTACAATTGCGAACACGAAAATAGCAGTCGCAATTTTTTTTAACAAATTTCATTATAACTTTTTTATTTTCTATTTATCAAAAAAAAATCCGTTAGTGAACTTAGCAAATTAATCTTAAAACTTTTTCCAAAAATTTCAAAATTTTATGAAAGTTCGGATTTTTTTTAGATATTTAGACGATTTCGGAATTTGCATCTTTGATTAGTTTTGTAAGTTTCTAGTTTAAATATGTTTCAAGATTCGAAGAGATTTCCGAAACATTTTTTTTTCAAAGGTGTAATAAATTTTTATAATCTTATATATTATTTCTCATTGCTGTTTTTATCTACAGCTGCCTTTTTCGCTATTATTTGGAATCCAAATCTATAAATAAAGTTTTGGTTATAAAGATGGGGATTCGTGCTATTAGCGAGCTTTGGGCATTATTAGCCGTAGTGCTTTTGTTTAGCTATATTTTATTAAAATAATTTGTTAAAAATAAAGGATCTATTTGTATTATGGCAATATTGTGAATATTTGATTAGAACTAACACTGTATTACCGACAGTTGCTAACATTCGCCAGATGGCAGCGCAAGCGCATGTAAGTTTATAGATGTTGATCAATAGAACAGCTGATTTCTGTTGATATTTGATATGAGATTTTCATATTTGTTGCGCAAGATGCGCACGGGTCCAGCTCGTTTTAAATAATGTAGAAGATTTCATGACGCTCCTGCATCTGGCAAGGGACCATCAACATCGATAACACTCCCCAAAACCTTCGGCTAGTACCCTTATCGCTACAACAACAATAACCTGTAACGTCAATCTAACCTTATTAGTTTTATTGCTTTGGAAATGCGATATTAGCTGAAGATCGACTAGATTTACCTACCTAGACGCTACCCTTAAACTCAGGTGTTTATACTTGGAAAATGTTTACAAGGTTGGCACCTGTTTGCAATTTTCCTATAACAAATGAAGTATATATGTATGTATGTCATTATGGGCATCAAATGAATGGTATTAGGCGCAGTTTATCAATATAAAATAGTTTCGGTAAGGGTTGCCAGCTAACCTTTAATTTAAATTTGTATATTTTGAATCAAACTGAGCTTAAAAAAGTCGCAAATAAATTGAAAAACTCAAACGAAAATCCAATAATGAAAACTGCTAGATGCCGCAAGAATCGAGATAGAAAATTCGTGCGCAGCTGGTAAAGATACGATCGTTTGGGATAACATTCTGATGAACTGGAGACTTGAAGTGAGAGTATGACAGTAAAAACAAAATGCAAGGCGCGATAACCCCGAAGAGATTTTAGGCCGAGCTTCTCTTCCAATTCGCGTCGTGCTTCTTTTAATTTTTCCTAAAAATGGGTGGGACGGAACCTACATGTTTTATGCCGACTCCGAACGGCATCCGCAAGGCAGATGAGTTTTCACTGAGAGCTTTTTATGGTAGAAATACACACGGAGTGCTTGCCAAACACTACCGAGGGACGACCCCGTTTAGAAAAATTGTCGTATAAATGAAATAACTTGTTTCTAAAATTTTGATGTTGCTTTGACCGGGAGTTGAACCCACGATCTTCGATGTGGTAGGCGGAGCGCGCTACCACCACACCACGGCTGCCGCCATTACTGGGCTTTTGAAAAATATTTCTTGTAATCATCACACTGTACCATATCGAAGGTATTGTCGATGGGTTGCGATTTGAGAGAGAAATTTTGCAACATAAAAAGGTGTAAGTGAATTGATTTGATATGAAACTACTCTATACATGCATACGTACATACATATATAGACGATGTAGGAAGCACAAATTCAGACTGAATAGAAAAAATAATAATTGGAGAGCTTTGAAAAAAAAACACCCGAAAAAACTATTAAGAGTGACTACATTTCTAACACATTTTAGGTTTTTTTAAAAAAAAACTTTCTGCTGCCACAGTAACTGCACACAGTTCTCCAACATTATTGGAGTGGGAAGACATCAACTGTTTTTTCTTTTAGTTCCAGTTTCAGTTACAAAATTTGAATGTTCACAATATAACTTCCATTTTATTGTTTATTTTTAAGTTAGTACACGCACAAACAACCCGCCTACCTACTGGTTTTTGTCGCATCTAACAGTCTTAAACAAATTTGCTTTTAATTTTCCAGCAAACGCAATGTCATCTGTCACTGCCATGCATAAAACAAACAAAAACAAAGTCAAACACAGAATTTTCGCGTTGAAAGTAAAATATTTGACTTTTTTTCTATTTTGGTTTTTTGTTGGTTTAGCTGATAACAACTTACCCAAGAGAAATAAAAAATAAACACACACATACATCCACACATGTCTATCAATCCAGTCAGTTTTGTCAATCCTTCAGGCAGCCACTGCGCCTAAAAAACGATTGGATTGCGCTGCACATATTCCGACCATGTATTGAGTGACAGATAAACGAAAACATGGCGAAATCAGCTCAAATAACACAAAAATGTTTATATACTATTGCTATGGCGCTGGTTTATGTGTCAGTTTTAATACCCAAGCGGAAGTTCTGGAACAATATTGGATATGTCGGACTAACAGTCAATAAACTTAGCAAATTTCTGCAAGACCATATAAATTACTATAAGATGTCCTAGAAATATTTGAAGAGTAAACGAAGTAATGGAACATTTTTAGCCATCCTAGCTTTAGAATTGCTACATAATTAGTATTTGAAAAAGCGGATGAACTAGCTAAAAAGGGCGCATCCTTGAAGCTTGCTCCGTAGACGTCCCAATTAGACTGGGCGAAATTAAGCGAAGGCGAGAGGTTCACATGATCGACCAAAGCAGGAAAGGCGTGGGTTCAAGCGCGGGGCTGTAAAGTGTCGAAGATTATGTGCAGTTGTTACAACCTTAGACTAACAAAGTTGCTTCTATCATTAAAAAGAGAGGACTGTAGACTCATGACGGGTATTCTGACTGGACACTGCCTTCTGGCGTCACATGCCTTTAAATTAGGCTTGGTCAGTGATAGCAGATGTAGGAAGTGCGGGCTGGAGGAGGAAACGATCGAGCACGTTCTGTGCTCTTGCCCTGCGCTTGCCAGCTAAGACTCCAGCTATTAGAAGTGATACAGCTGTCAGATCTAGAAGCAGCATGTGGCTTAAATCCTAGGAAGCTTCTAGTATTTGCCAAGAGGACGGAGTTATTTTATAACATAGGTTCCTGGTTTTTGATAGGGTTTTTCAGTTTGATCGTTAAACAAACTTCTGGTAACACTACGGACTTATTCAGTCTATGTGAGGTCCTCATGGACCGGCCAGTTCAACCAAACCTAACCTAGTATTTGAATATAACCTTGGAAATCCTCTGGATGAGTGCAATAAATATTCCATAAAAATCCGCATCGAAAATGTTCAGACTACATGTTTTCCTATATCTGAAGACTACGTTTTTTCAGAATTTTTTAAATAATAGAACTCAGTTTAAAAACCCATAACATGATAGGATAAAATCGGATAACATGACATAACATAGCATTACATAAAACCTAATATAAAATACGAGCCGGACCATGCGCATCTTGCGCAACAAATAAAAAAATATCATATCAAATATCAACAGAAATCAGCTGTTCTATCAACCAAACATCTATAAACATACATGCGCTTGCGCTGACATTTGGCGAATGCTAGCAACTGACGGCAATGCAGTATTAGCTCTAATCAAATATTCACAATAGTGCCATAAGTAGTACAAATATATTTCTTTGTGTGCTCACAATCGTTTATTTTTAACAAATTTTAATAAAATATAGCTAAAAAAAGCACTACGACTAGTAATGCCCAAAGCTCGCTAATAGCACGAATCCCCAACTTTACAACCAAAACTTTATTTATAGATTTCGAATCCAAAAAAGAGCGAAAAGTGACCTGTACATAAAAACAGCAAATAGAAATAATATATGTATAAGATCATATCGTTATTTGTTAAGCATATGATAGCACTTAATAAGGTAACATCTATGATATAGCAAAACAAACCATAACATAGAAAAACCTTACAAAGCAACGTCATTATCTACTCACTTTTCTCCATCCAATAAAACACCTCATTAAAAATTTAAAACGCTAAAAGAATCTGAAGGGTTTTTCTATTTGATCCTTCTGAATAGTCGAAGATCACTCCCTTCAACTTCTTTTATGATTAGATGCTGATAAGAATAACTTCACGGCCATAGCATCTTCATTCATATGCGACATAACACAACATAACAAAAACTTGCATATAATAACATTTTGCGATATAACATAATGTAACGAATTTACTGAAATTCCGCTTATTCCAAATCTTCTGCTAACGTTCGAATCACTAAACTGTTGAATAAATAACTCCAATATTGAATAATGCAAAAATGGCCTTTATTAAAGTACTTCACAATAACACTTATAATTCGCAACTGATAGCTTGCTTAAACCAAACTGATTGTCGTACCTCTACTGTTGCTGCCTTTTATACTCTGTGATTTCTCGTTCGCATATTTCTAGGCGCTTCCGGAATTTACTTAGTTACTGCTATAAAATTATAACTACAGATTCACGTGTATAGCTTCTCATATGCGCGTGATTCCACAGATAATTGCCTACTTTTGGCAGCATCTCAGATAAGATATATGCATGTGGTTGTGCGTCTCTTCTCCGCTGCTCGTATGGACATATGGGTAGACATAATGATTGATTTGTTGATGTGCATACGAGTCACTGCTTAGTATCGGCTTAGAGATGATAGTACCCCCTTAGTGTTGCTAGTATTCGTCACAATAACACAACCTAGTATAAATAAACTAGCATTAACAAGGTTAAGTTAGGTTAGGTAGCAGCTTTCCTGGTAAAGGAAGGTGCGTTGTGATACCACATAAAATAACGGTGACGTAAGCTATAGCTACTTAGAGAGATATTGCTTCGAATGAGACCAATCTCAACCTTGATCAAATCTTCCGGAGAAGCAAGTGAGGCGATACCAAAATACTTTCGCCTAGTGTAGCCATATGGTGGGCAGTCAATCATAAAGTGATTCGATGATTCCACTTCATCATCCGTCAGGATGTGGTTTCCAGTATACTGAGACAGTTTCCTGTCAAAACCCCAATGACCATTGGTATATGAGCCTTAGTGAACCCAATCATTTCGGAAGACCTTCTACCATCCACTTTCGGTCATAGGGATCTTACTACCCTGCAAGAGGTGATGTCCGCCCAACGCTTGTTGAGAAGACTATTTATGCAGGAGCACAACACCGGTTGATCTGAAGTAAACAATATTCTGTAAAAATTAGAGGTTCTAAACTAATGCTATTGATATTTGTTAAAGGAACTGATTTCAGTAGTTATTTGAAACGCAAACAATTATCAATATTATGCAAATGCAACACCTAACTTGAAAGAGAAAGTTACGTTCACTACATTGTTCATATGGCTATGGTGCCAGAGAAATCTCCGTCATATCAACAGCATTCACTGTTATTCTAATGTTAGGCAAGCCGGTTATTTTAACAGTTTTAATTGGTATACTTAGCGCGACAAAAATTATTGTTAATTTAACAGAGAGCCTACGTACGATGAACATTTTTTTTTGTTGACTTGACTGTTGAAACAGTAAATTCAGAATGAAAAATTTGTGTGTAGTTGATTCAACAGTTATTTTCGATGCGTAAGAAGTTACAGATATTGCGGTTGAAATT
Organism: Eurosta solidaginis; assembly: GCA_029619165.1. Taxonomy (NCBI): domain Eukaryota; kingdom Metazoa; phylum Arthropoda; class Insecta; order Diptera; family Tephritidae; genus Eurosta; species Eurosta solidaginis. Next base: position 57,294 of record JARSSU010018167.1, on the reverse strand, counting down.
ACCCGTAATTCGGTTGATTTTACCAGCTTTTTCTTTCAGTGAACTATTTCTTCAATAAAAATTAAAAAAAAAGCTTCCTACAGGGGTTACAACATCATTTTGTGAGTTTATCTAAAAAACGGATAGTGCTTTGTGCACTGTCGCTATATGATTATACTACAGCTATCAAAGCTAACGTTAATGCATCATCACACTTTGATTGACGAAGAGTTGCCATTGAAAGTTGACACTTTTTTGTGTTTCATTTCTTCCAAAAAAATAAAGCAAGAAAGATGCAGTAAAATTTTAGGTAACTTGGTATTTTTTAAAATAAAAACAGCAGCACAGAGCACTACTTTCTATCACTGTCAAATGTGTTTACAAATTTACACCAACACCCATATGTCACGTTGACGTCAAAAACAAAACACTTTCGTTTCAACAAATTTCCCTCTACAAATTTTGCTGAGTAAATACATTTAAAAAATATTAAGTTTAAAGTTTATAATAAAATTTGCATTTTACATTTCACTTACTACCATTTTGTAGATAACTTTTGGCAATTTTTGATTTCATTTTTTTATTTAATTTACTTGGTTTGTGTTTAACGAACCCTTTAAGCCTATATGTATAACAGAAAGTTCAAATTCAAGTAATATTTTTTGTTCACCGGCTTTTGAGAAAAGTAAATCAAACGTCATCAAAAATAAAGTAAAGAAGAATATCCGAACTTATTTGTAAAAGTTAAAATACATAAGAAGCAGTATGTCGCATTTCCGGCACAATTTCTTTTGAATAAGTTTACTTATGTAAGCCAGTGAGGCATCGCATGTGTAAGCGAGTTGTGAATATGTAAGCAAAGAGGGTTTTCTTGATTTTTTTTTGTTTTCGGTGATAATGGCGAATACGGTTATGGTTAACATCACGGTTACGGTTATTACTACGTTTATAGTTATATTTAGCAATTCGGTTATGGTTACGGTTAGATTTCGAATACCATTACGGTTACAGTTATGATTACATTACGGTAACTATTATGGTTACCATTATGGTAACCATTAAGATTATGGTTGCGGTAGCCATTACGGTTACGGCTATGGTTACAATTAGGGGTATTCTTACCGTTACAGTTATGGTAGCATTAAGGTTATGGTAAGTTAGATTTCGGATACCATTACGGTTACAGTTATGGTTACCATTAGTTACTATTATGGTTACCATTACGGTAACTGTCATGGTAACCATTAAGATTATGGTTGCGGTAGCTATTACGGTCACGGTTACAATTACGGTTATGGTTACAGTTATAGTTAGCAATTCGGTTATAGTTACGGTTAGATTTCGAAAACCATTAAGGTTACAGTTATGGTACATTACGGTAACTATTATGGTTTCGGTTATGGTTACAATTACGGTTACAGTTACGGTTACCATTACATTAAATATTATATATATTAAGATTATGGTTATGGTGGCCATTACGATTACGGTTATGGTTACAATTACGGTTACGCTTAGATACAGTCACCATCACGGTTAACATTAAAGTTATGGTTACCACATCGATTACGTTAAAGTTATCATTAAGATTTTGGTGGCCATTACGGTTACGGTTATGGTTAATATGTTAAATGATATTAAACGCGGGTCTCTTGAAAAAATCGTTTTAAAAAAATTTATATTGGACCGATTTCCTCTCACCCATAATGAATTTGGTGTGGGGGGTGAAATGCTTCCAACTTTGTTACGTTTGTGGCTTATGGCTACCATTACGGTGAAGGTTATTATGTTAAATTATATTAAAAACGGGTTTCTTCAAAATAATGATTTATATTGGACTGATTTTCTTTCATCCCTAGTCGAATTTGGTGTGTAAACAACCCCTTTTTTGGCTTTGTGTCATCTTCAGTGCCATTTTTGTTTTGGTAGTGAAAATTCAATACTCCAATTCAAAGCAGTAAAACATGTAATAGTAACGTTCCTTACTTACATGTACCCCTATCACTCTTTCACACTACATCAAAGCACTCCCTAATTATTCACTCACTGTCTCTCTCTCGCTCGCTCGCTCTCTCTCTCTCCTTATCTCTATCTCTCTATATCTATTCCTCTCTTTCTCTCTTTCACCATATCTTTATTTAATTATACTTCCTCACAGTTTCCAGACACCTATGTTGCTACGCTCTACAAATGCTTCTAGTTTCTACCATTCCACTCTCCCCTACTTCTCTACAGCGCTCGTTATGGCCGATCCACAACTTTCATGAGTCCGCTATATTTCTCTATCACTTTGTTCTATTTCCCAACCCTTTTTTCATTGCATTTTTAATGTGTCCTGGGTAGCGTTGTTTTTTCTCCCCTCTCAGTTTTTCCCATTCTTCTCTGTGGTTTTCTCTTTCTACCATTCAAGTTAAAGATCTGCCAACATAACAACCATTGCTGTGACCTCAACTGTTAAAATAAGGGATTTTAGTCAACAATAGATTAACAGTGAAGGATGTTTATATGACAGAGATTTCTGTGGCACCATGGTTATAAGATCAAAGTAGTGAGCGCCATGAACGTAAGTTTCTTTCTTAAAGTGGGTGATGTATATGCTTGAAATGGAAAATTGTTCGCAATTGAAATGGCTGATGGAAGCAGTTCTTTTAGAAAAAAGTAGAAAAATCAGTTAGTTTTATTGGAATTTTGAAAGCTTTACAGAATATTGTTAACTAAAGATTAACAGTTTCTCTTCTGTTGAAATGCCTAAACAATTTGTTCTCTTGACAGAAAACTCTATTAGGTTTACAATTATGCTGTATGTTTGTTTACTTAAGTACAACAAACCCGACTTGTTGGTTTTATAAGCCTCATTTCTATTGATACTTCCTCTCTAGTTTTTATTACCTTATTTTTCTTCTTTTCCCTGGAAGGTATTGCTTCTTCTTTTATTTTCCTCTCTTATCTTTATCAATATTTCCCTTTCCCTATCTCTTTCTTTTTTTTCGAGTCTTCATATACATCTCTCCGTTTATCTCTTGCGCTAATTTTCCGCATTACTCCCAGCTCATTTCCAACTCTTCGCGCTACATTAGGATGCAGTTTGATATTTAGGGTCAGATTATGTATGACACCGTGATACTTTGCGTCGCAGTCACTCACATTCCACTCTCCAATGAATGCTCTTAGTGGATAGGAACTTTGGTTCACACGAGAAAAAACGACTTGATGCGTTGTAATAATTTGCTCCTTATTAACAAATTTTTAAACCATATTTTGTTAAATGCGATAGTATTGGAGGTCCGTTTCGAACCATATAACTTATTCTATAATTTGTGGTTTTGTTTTAATTCTTCGAAAAATTTACGGCTAGTTAATATTTATGGTTCAGCAAATTCTTCTGAATTCAAACACGGCATGTATAATGACCCTCTTATATGTACTTAGAGATATGTAAGTATGTTTCTTACAATGTAAGCACCATTTGTGTATTCTTCAAATAAATTTTCAGAAATATGTATGCTTGAGAATGACTTTTAAGTAAAGTTTCTCGTAATGTTAAATTGAATTTGTGCTACTACAAAAGTAAAGAAAGTACAACTTTTAGGAAAATCTTAAATTACGCTTCACTGACTATAGAATGTGTAATGAATACGCCCACTTTGCACTCAAGACACATATGTGAGTAAGCACAGTTACAGCAGCAAAAGGGATTGTTGAAGTGGATGAAAAGCAAATATGGAAACGACATCGCACTCAAATTTAATATTCTCAAGAAGGAAATAAAAGAAATAATTGTAAGGTCGTTTTGTAACGTGGGGCAATTCAAAGAAACCTCAATTTTGAAAAAGTCGTTTTTAAAGGAAAAAATGATATACTAAAGTTGAAAGAAGAGCAAATTTTTAAAAATTAAGGCAGATGTCGCTGTGTGCTGAATATTTGAAACTCTTGTTTTACTTTACTTGAATCAAAATCCGAGGGTGACTGAATTCGGAGCATTGTAATACATTTTTTGAGAAATTCAATATGCTTTGATTAAAAGCACTGAGAAGAACAAGAAGAGCAGAGAAAACCTTATGCAAAAAAGCACGAAAACAACAGCAGCGAAATTGAAGAGGTGGAAAAAGTACAACAGCACAAATAACAAGGCAAAAAAAAACCTTCAACGAATACTAAAGGAATGTAAACAACAAAAACATAAAAAGATAAACAAATAAAACAAACAAAACAAATACTTAGCAACAAAAAAAAAGAAATGAAGTCACAGAATAACGGCAAAATAAAAGAAGAATAGCGTTGCACAATTACCCACGGTTATGGTTTCCTTCACCACTCTCAATAAATATCTCAACTTTTACAAAACTATCTAATTCAAAATTGTGATTTGTAGATCAGATGGGTAAGGTAATGGACCAGCAAGTTCGCCGTGGTCAAATCAAAGATTCGGGACAAAGCTCTCGGAATAGTCTTGTCGAAAAATATATCAAATCTATGGTGTGATAGCAGGTTTTCTGAACAGTATTCTAAGCCGCAAAATCTATCATTTTTACAGAATATTGTTAACTTGAGACCAATAGTTTCTTTCCCTATGAAATGACTAAACAAATTTGTTATCTTGACATAAGCTAGGTTGAATTAATTAAAATACGATCAATTTTACAGAATGTTTGTTAAATGAAGAACAATAACACTGATTTGTTGATTTTGTCAGCCGAAAGTGGGGTGTTCTTTAATAAATTGTTGAGTCCGGATGTGCTTCAAAATGCTGCTGTAGGACCTTTTTGGTGAGGTAAGATGATAGTTCGTTTTAGAACAGGTGATTTTCACAGAGTAATATAATTAATTCTTCACTGAAAGAAAAAAGAACTGTGGATTCTAAATTCACCGTTTTAAAAGTCAAATCAACAGAAAATAAATGCTCCTCATATGTAAGCCATGTCGCTTTTACCTTAACAATTGGGGACAATAAAATCTGTTAAAATAACAGAGTTCCGTCAACATTAGAGTAACAGCGAAAGCAGATGTCTGTGGCATGGGCACAAGAATGAAGTGAATGCCGTGAACGTAAGTTTCCTTTTCATAATACTGACAGTTTTTCGTGCTGTAACAAAATCAGTTCTTTTAACAGAAAAATCAGTCAGATTGATTGACAATCTGTATTTTTTACAGAATACTGTAAACTTGAGGCCAATTGTTTCTCTTCTTTAGAAATTACTAAAAAAATACTGTGTAATCTTATAACTTTAACCGAGCAATTCTTGTTTGTTTGTATAGCCGAACGATCTCGGCAACGGCTCAACCGATTTAAATGAAATTTGGCACAGAGATAATGTATCACCTTCTAAGACTTTCTACCTAGGTGTTGCCACTCAGAATGTTTCATAAGGTTGCCACCTATTCGAAATTAAAAAATAATTGCATGAGATATGTCGATATGGGTATCAAACGAAAGGTATTTCACTCCGCACTACAACAGGGACATTTTTGAATAGGGTTACCATTTAGGGTTTCCACCTATTCGAAATTAAAAAAAATTGCATGAGATATGCCGATATGGGTATCAAACGAAAGGTATTTCAGTCCGCATTACAATAGGGACATTTTTGTGTAGGGGTGCCATTTAGGGTTGCCACCTATTCGAAATTAAAAAAAATTTGTATGGGATATGCCGATATGGGTATCAAACGAAAGATATTTCACTCCGCATTACAATAGGGATATTTTTGAGTAGGTTTGCCACCTATTCGAAATTAAAAAAAAACTTGAATAAGATACGCTGATATGGGTATCAAACGAAAGGTATTTCACTCCGCATTACAATAGGGACATTTTTGATTAGGTTTGTCATTTAAGGTTGCCACCTATTCGAAATAAAAAAAATTGCATGAGATATGCCGATATGGGTATCAAACGAAAGGTATTTCACTCCGCATTACAATAGGGAAATTTTTGAGTAGGGTTGCCGTTTATGGGTTGCCACCTATTCGAAATGAAAAAAAATTGCATGAGATATGCCGATACGGGTATCAAACGAGAGGTATTTCACTCCGCATTACAATAGGGACATTTTTGAGTAGGGTTGCCATTTAGGGTTGCCACCTATTCGAAATTTAAAAAAATTTAATGAGATATGCCTATATGGGCATCAAACGAAAGGTATTTCACTCCGCATTACAATAGGGACATTTTTGAGTAGGGTTGCCGTTTAGGGTTGCCACCTATTCGAAATTAAAAAAATTGCATGAGACATGCCGATATGGGTATCAAACGAAAGGTATTTCACTCCGCATTACAATAGGGGACATTTTTGAGTAGGGTTGCCATTTGGGGTTACCACCTATTCGAAATTAAAAAAATTGCATGAGATATGCCGATATGGGTATCAAACGAAAGGTATTTCACTCCGCATTTCAATAGGGACATTTTTGAGTAGGGTTGCCATTTAAGGTTGCCACCTATTCGAAATTAAAAAAAAGAAACGTTGCCAGTACAACGAAACGTTGCCGAGCAAAGCTCGGTCGGCCAGGTACTTAATCATAATGTGATCAATTTTACGGAATTCTGTTAAATCAAGAACAACAAACCCGAATGCAGTATTGACATTGGTAATGAGTTAGTAAGTGAAAAAATTCCATGCTAAGCATTTTCTCAATGGCAAACAAACCATGGAAGTGAAATAAACAAGAACTTGGTATTCGACACATTTGAACTCATACTGCTCTGAAACAAGCAACATCAAGAATTTGCGAGCAACGATTTCTACAGATACTATACTAAGCGACACGATCAAGGTTTAATACAGGAATAAAATCTCTACAAAAATCTCAACAAAATATACAAATTATTTTGAATTTAATCTTTGTGTTCTTCTACATTTTGCCTGTTTATCGCCTTTTCTTGAGGGGAATTTGTATTTTGGACTACATATATAGATTCAGTTGTGAGTGTATTCCTGAAAATTTTCTGAATGAGTGTTGTGGAGTTTCTTAAAGTCGGAATTATGAGCTGAATTCCATGTGACTTTGTGGCTAAGCAGAAACTGTAAGATACCACTTGACAGTATACAGTATAAAATTTACTTCTAGGTTTAATTTCGAATCGTCAGTAGCTAAGTAGTTCATATATTTTTCAAAGGGCATAGACATTTTAGTCTATACGTACAGTTAAGTCGCCTTTTTTGAGTTTTAGTTTAATGTGTGTATGTCTTTTGAGATGGACGCAGCTTGAGGCTTTTACTATTTATACAAAGAGATATATAAGAGTCTGGTGAGAATTATAGGGAAATTTAGATGAATTAAATATCTGCAAAAATTTCCAGCAATTGTAAGAAAATATCTTAATATGAATAAGAGTTTAAGGATTGGGGCACACTTCTAGATTCATTCATATATACCAGCGCCCAGCGGGTTAGGGGGCTTAGAATATACCCGCGGTAGGTATACCTGGCCTAAGAGGCGACTAAAATACCAAATTGATTCGTTGTGTAGCGCAACCCCTTCAAGGGGTTGCCAGCGCAATTTGTAGCTTATCCAACCCAATTGCCAACCTGACCTAACCGTGGTGAATCCTTTTTCCTTAGTACCCGATGCTCTGGTGCCCAAAATTCCTTATGGATCTAGGGGGTGGGAGGACGGTATGGTCTTGAAGGTTTAATGCGGTCATACCAAATTGTTCCCGAGATGGTATGGCTTAATGTAGTACCTTAATGGTGTTTACTACCGGAACATACGGGATCTGCATCCGGCAAAGGAACATCAACATCGATGACACTCCTCAATGCCTTCGGGGAGTGTCCTTATCGCTACAACAACAACAACAAAAACATCATATATACCAATCTGCATGAATATGCTGAGAATCATAGAAAAATTCCAAAAGAATGTAAATATGACTATGTCATGTGTTTCGCACAAAGTAAACATTTTACTTCGAAATTTCGTATCAAATGCGAATACCATATATTTTGCATACACACATATATACACATATATGTGATCCCAGTGAACCATACATTATTTTGTTCATTTATGATTATTATTTTTTTTCGGTACGTTCTTTTTTTCTTGGTGTATTGTAATATTTTATCAGTGAAATTGCTATTGCTGCCACTTGTTGACTAGTTATGCATTTATTTAAATACACACATACTTATACCCCTTTTTTCCTGATAATTGTATTGTTAGTTTTTATTATTTTAGCTTCTCAATTACAACTTTTTTCGTTTTGTTTAATGATGGCCGCCACAATCAGTGCCACAACGGAAATGTTAAAATTCATGTTGTTTCCCCCTTATCGCAAATGAGTGAGCAAAAAACTATATTCAATTAAAAATAACTGTATTGCACAAGCATGTAGTTATAGAGTGTTTTAATAAAGAATTACAAAAAAAAGGTTTTAAAGTAATTGTTTTGTCAGAACAATAACATTTCGCCGCACAAAGGTGTGCAATCAGTGGGTGCGAGGCAGAATAGAAAAATTGTTTTAAAGTATTCATATGACGAGCTAAGCAACAAAATTTTATCGTTATTAAAAAATAAATGTAAGGCTCAATAGCCACCGAAGAGATTTTAAGCCGAGATGGCAAACTGGCGGGACGGGACCTACTTGTTTTATGCCGACTCCGAACGGCATCTGCAAGGCAGGCGAGTGTTCACTAAGAAGCTTTTCATCGCAGAAATATACTCGGAATGCTTGCCAAATACTTCCGAGGGGCGACCCCGCTTCTAATTGAAAAAATTTTTTTCTAAAATTTTTATGTTGCTTTGTCCGGGACGTGAACCCAGAATCGTCAGTGTGGTAGGCGGAGCACGCTACCATCACACCACGGCGACCGCCATTAGATTTATGTTTATTTTTACTTTTTTTTTAGTAAATTACGTAATTCAATAGGTCTCTTATTCGTGGTAAGGTTTCTATATATTCATTTTTTTCTAATACCAGCAAATGCGACAATGGTGTTATGTTTAAAACTATGTGATCGACATGTGCCTTTTACTCTTTCTCTTCTCCTTCATTCTCGTTCTACCCTTTCTCTATTTCACCTTCTTTCCCTCTTACTTTTTCTGTATCACTCTCCTTTTTCCCCTCTCTCTCTCACACTGATTTTCTCTCTATCATTTTCTCTCACTCAACTCTCTCTCCATCTTTATCTAACTCTCTTCCTCCTTTATCTTCCTGCCTCTCTTTATCTTTCTTTTCTCTCTCCATATATTACCTCTTTCCATGTATCAAATCTTTTCATCCCTCTTTTTCTTTTCCACTGATTCTGAGGTCTCATTTATTTTGTCCCTTCTTCCCCCCGCTCAACTTATCTACTCTTTGGAGGTATCAGCCAACTGGCTGCGGCACATATATACCGCTTGTTTGGCTATGAACTATATTCGTGTGCATGGAGGAGCGCCACGGTCATATTCATTCCTAAGGCAGGCAAGCCTCTCATTACGAGCCGAAGGACTATAGACCTATCAGTTTTCATCCTTCGTACTCAAGACCCTAGAGAGAATAGTTAGCGATTTTCTCACTACAAGCATTGATAGGAATCTCATTTCGGACTATCAACACGCGTACACCAAAGGTAAATCTACGGAGACTGCGCTACACAGCCTATTCTCTACTATAGAAACATCCTTGTTCGAAAAGATTATTGTCTTGTGGCCTTCCTAGGACATTGAAGGAGCATTCAACAACATAAGTCCAGACGCCGTTAACATTGCTTTAACTGATCTGGACGTAAATAGACCCCTAGTGGGACTAATTGATCAACTGCTCAGGGGAAGGAAAGTGCTTTCCTCACTGGGGAAGGTTGAGATAACACGATTTGTCGCAAGGGGCACGCCCCAGGGTGGTGTCCTTTCCCCTTACTATGGAACCTAACGGTAAACTCGCTATTAAGAGATACTAGTTGGGGGAGCGGGGAAGGGTCGTGGCATATGCTGATGACCTAGCGATTATCTACAGAGGCAAGTTCCCTCAAACTTTGTGCGACTTGATGCAGGTAGCATTGCGAGAGGTTTCCTTGTGGGCTTCTCGATGTGGACTCAGCGTCAACTCCGATAAAGTAGAGCTTGTATTATATACCAAAACGATACAAAATACCATCGTTGGAACCTACCCAGAACTAAATGGGGTGCGCCTAAGCCTGGCAGATAAAGCCAAATTTTTAGGCGTAGTTTAGACAAAAAGCTGAACTGGAAGGACAACGTTCGTTATCCAGCGACAAAAGAAAGCGTACATTGGCATTATATACGTGTAAAAGAGCCATTGGCAAAAAATGGGGACTCACCCCCAACATATGCAGATGGATTTATACCGCGATATCAGACCCATACTGCTGTATGGGTAGTCGTATGGTGGCCAGCCTTGAGCAAGGCGTCAAACCTAAACTTGTTGGGTAAAGTCCACAGATCCAGCATGATAAGCATAAGCGGGGCTCTAAGAACAACGCCTAGCGAAGCTCTTCAGGTCATTCTTGACACTTTCCACTGGATCTGGCTGGTCATCGAGCAGCGGCAACGTCAGCCTGCGTCTAAGGGAGTTGTCGTGCTGGAACAACAGGACCACAGGACACTCAAGTATACTAAACAAATACAGTTTTCTCCCTCCTAGCACGGATCGCTGTGCGACCACAACAGTTGCGGAAACCAACTTTAAGATAAACATACCCAGCAGGGATGACTGGACGGAGTCGGACAAGTGCCTTGCTATGGGCAACAGCATTTCCATATACACGGACGGTTCCAAGCTAAACGGGAGAGTTGGAGGTGGAGTATACTCAAGGGACCTTGACCTCCAGCTCTCATTCAGACTACCCGACCACTGCAGTGTATTCCAGGCAGAAGTTGCAGCCATAATGGAAGCCGCAGCTAGGATAGGGACATACATTGTCGGCAAAGAAATTTTTTATCTTCAGCGACAGCCAAGCTGCCATAAAATCTCTGGGCTCCCACTCGTTCAATCTGAACTAGCACTAAACTGTCGCCGATCTCTTCAAGAGATGGCTGAACAGAACCGTTGTACACCTCACATGGGTCCCTGGACATAGGGATATCGAGGGAAAACTGCATTGCAGATGAACTCGCTAGGCAGGATACAACCAAGCAGGTTCTTCCTGGACAAGAACGCTTAGGTATGCCCCTGTCCACATGCAAGCTAATGCTAAAAGAGCACATCTACCGTCAAGCCGACGAAAGATGGTACAAACACCGGGATGTCGAACGTCGAAAGAAACCTGGCCTAAATGGGATCCTAAAAGGTCCCGTCACGTTTACAACCTAAGAAGGGATACAATTTCCACACTTGTAGGGGCACTAACGGGTCATTGCCTCATAGGTAGCATTCAGAAAGGCTAGGAGCGCCTTATCGTCGTTGCTGTAGGAGTTGTAAAGAAGATGAGGAGGAGGGACAGGGTGGTTCACCTCATTTGCAACTGCCCAGCGCTAAGCGGAGCACGGCAGCGCTTTCTGGGAGCTCCATTTCTTGATACTATGAGTCAGGTTGTGGAGCATGACGTCAAGGACCTGGTAGCTTTCATCAGGTCCTCAAAATGGTTCGAAGAGGAGAGGTAACGGTGTTTTTTTTCGTGGTATCACAACGGGCCTAGTACTACTGGCCTAAGTGTGCCCTCGGGCAGCCATCCCAACCTAACCTAACCTAACCTCCCCCACTCTCCTTTTCTGCGGCAAAATTACTTATATTGCCACGGTACATCACACTTCTGCTATAACCCTGTATAGCCTAAGATTTTTCCAGTGATCACGATAACTTGTGGTGAATTTTTCTTAAAAAAAATCAACTGAGAGGCTTAAACTGCTATAAAGCACCCCTGGGCACACTAAATCACTTGCTTTCTTTCTATCCCAGCCCATGCCCCCTCCTTTTCTTTGTCTTTGTCTCTTTTAACTCCTGCAAAGCACTCTTATTCCTCGTATTCCCTTCTCTCTCACTCTTACTCTCACTATTCCCTTGAACTCTATGTCCCCGTATCTATTAGTGTTTCAATCATCTCATTGTCGTGATTTCCCCTCTATCATTACCTCTCTCTGTGTTTTTAACCTCTTTCGTCTCTCTAGCTTCACATTTCCCTAAAATGTTTCGCCCCTTTGCTCTGCCTATCTCAATCTCTCATTGAGTATCGCGCAAAAGCTCTCGATCGCTTGACCAATTTTTATGATCTCTTTTATTTACCTTTGGTAGTGATGAGAACAGATGTATATTAATTCATACCGCTACGTTAATAAGTTCTTAACAATACTACAGTATTCACCAATGAATACACCTCATAGAATCGCATCATTAAACTTACCTGAAAAGAGAAAAAAGAGAAAATATTTTTTTACTATTATGTTGCTTGCTAAAACTGCTATAAATCAAGAGTCAGTAATAAATCTGGCATAACTTTTTTTGTTTCAACATACTTTTTAAGCTTTATTTCATTTTTCATGAAACTTTTATTTGTAGATAGTCTTTATGCGCTATACTAAAAGACTTGAGTAAAATACTCTGCTACCGTTTCGAAAACTCCCTCTTTCAGAATTTGTTTCAGAAACACCCTACCTTTGAAATTTTCCCTTATTTAATTATAGAGAAGGAAAAATAGAGACTATTTGTACTGGGGTATTAGAAAGTGACGGATGGGACATCGTTAAATGACGAATTTGAAATAAATTTGTCTTGAACAAGGAGAATAAGAAATTTTGAATTTTACGTCGCCTATGAAATATAAAACTACGTTAGGTGGCTGACGCTACTCAACCACCGCTTTTGAAGGTGTACGATTTCAATTCCCAATTTCAGGCAAAGATGTTTAAATCATTTTTAAAGGGAGTGTACCATATGTTTGACGGAGAAATTTAGATCCATTTAGAATATTCTCTACACTTCAAAAAAAATGTCACTTATTTTTGCATGTAATGGATGAGACAACTTACATTGGAAACACCTAATTTGTGATAAAATTTCAGCATTTTACTACACTAATACAAAAAAACATATACACTCATTTCGAATTGTGACGGGTGGGGCAACCCACATTTGAAATACTTAATTTCCAAAAAAAATTCAGCTGATATAGATCCAATTAGCATTTTTACTGCACTACTAAGGTTTTCAAAAAAAATTTACTAGTTTCGGCTCGTGACGGGTGGGACAACTCACATTGGAAACACTCAATTTGTGTACAAATTTCCACTGATCTAGATCCAATTAGCATCATCACTACACTAATACATAATAAAATAAAATAATTAAAAAAATTTTTTTTTAAATTTAACGGTTTTATTGAAAACAATACTTACATGAAATAATAATAATATTAAAAGCTAGAAAATAATTAGGTAGGTCCTGGGTACTAGTCATCACACTCCTCATCAATCTAGGGCATTGATCAGACAATTAAACAAAAGCGTTGGGAGCGTGAAATTTCTAAAAATGTGAGGCGTAGCATAACCTGATTAAGGTTCAGTTGGTCTTATATATGACTATCAATAGAAATTTTACGCGTCCAACGCTTTTGTTTAATTGCTGATCAGCGCCCTAGATTGATGAGGAGTGTGATGACTAGTATCTAGGACCTACCTAATTATTTTCTAGCTTTTAGTATTATTATTACTTTATCTAAGTATTATTTTCAATAAAACCGTTTCACTTAAAAATTTTTTTTTAATTATTTTATTTTCAAGTTTTTAGTTTTTATTTAGTTCATTTTTTGACTCATTATTACAAGGACTCTTTCTTTACAATTTGTTACAATACATAATCCTTCCAAAGACTTTACTCGACTCTGCGCCACGTATGCTTGTCCCTCCTGCAACTCCAAAATATTTTGATGTCACTTCTACCGGACTGTATGTAATATTTGTTCCAAATATGAGCTAAATCGGACATCATAGGTCGCTTTCTATTCATGTATGTATTATGTGTTCCAAATATGGACCAAATCGGTCCACAAATACGATTTTTTTTAATAGCTCGATCTTTGCGCCACCTAGCGTCGATTTTTTTCATATGCCGCTTTCTATTCATGTATGTATTATGTGTTACAAATATGAGCCAAATCGGACCACAAATACGATTTTTGTGAATATCTCGATCCTTGCGCCACCTAGCGGAGATTTTTTCATAGGTCGCTTTCTATTCTTATATGTATTATGTGTTCCAAATATGAGCCAAATCGGACCACAAATACGATTCTTGTGAATATCTCGATCCTTGCGCCACCTAGCGGCGATTTTTTTCTTATTATTGCATTGTCATCGGGTTCTGAACTATATTCCAAGTTTCATGCTTGTAGCTTATCGTGAAGTTACTTAAATTTCAATTACAAAATTCGTGCCAGCCAGCCAACCAGCCATCCAACCAACCAGCCTGTCAAGTCAAGCTAAATAAAACCGTTTAAAAACACTCAATTCAGCTTGTGACAGGTGGGACAACGCACATTGCAAGCACTGAATTTGCGGAAAAAAAAATTAACTGATCTAGATCCAGTTACCACTATCACTACAAACAAAAATATACTAATTTTGGCTTGCGACAGGTGGGAAAATTCTCATTGGAAACACCTAATTTGCAAAGAAATTTCAGCTGACTGCGTCGACTAAAAGACAGTTATATTTACTTCACCTTTTCCATGGATTAAAGAGAACACCTATTTTTTTGCTATGGCCTTACCTTCTTGAAATAGCGAAATCGGGAGATAATCTAACGACTCTGTTGCAAGTAGAAAGTATTTTTTTCGAGATCATATCTCTAATGTTTATTAGTGCTCGTATGCACATGTTCCAGAAATAGTTGTTATGAAATTTTACGGATTTTTTTTTATAATTTTTTTGTTCTTTATTTTTTTGTTCCCAACGTACAATAATAATTTTTTGAAGGAGTAACCGTGTTCTTTTTAACTGTGTAGAGAGATGAGCGCTTCTCTACTTTACTGGATCTGGCTCTGCAGTTCAGGAATCGGGTCGAATATCGTTGCAAATTGCGACTTGGAGTGCTCTTTCTAAAGCACGTCGGGACCATTTAGGAAACTTCGCTTTCCGCAAGTTGAAAGATAAATGCGAATATGGAAAACTTTGCTTAAAAAAGCAGCTCTCCCTTCGCACTCGAACATTGCAAGTGTCCCTCGTATATGCACACATGTCCCCTATACATATTCTTACGCACATAATGTGGTGACGAAAAATTAATTAAACGCATGACAACTATAAAAACATGTAAGAGAGAACATGACAGAAAAGAGGATGGATGACAAAACAAACTTGAATCATCATACAATTAGTCAAAGAAACAAAAATAAAGTAAAGGGAATACGATCCAACTTCATTGCCATACAAGCGAGGATATGGGCAGGAAAGTAATAAGAGGTTTGTGATGCGAAATATGTAGCTACCAAGACCACCCCACAACAACAATTCGTTACAACAGCAACACAGCAGCATCTGTAATACGCGCTTTTCTAAGCTGCAAAATACGAAGACAAGTGAATTAGAAACGTGGCTAAGATGTGACAAGAGATGCACGAGAAAGCTTGAGAAACTATGAATATTTGTTTGAACGTACATTTGTCTTAGTTGTGCGCGGAGTGGGCGTGCCAGCAGCACGTCGCTCACATTTCAATTTACGCATAAAAATGTCATTTACTTTGGTGTTTGCATGAAATTTGCATGAATAAATGTAGGAATTTACGGCTGCTAGGACTCTCCCGGAACACAGCCACGTCTCAACTATGCTTGTTCTAAGTGAAGGGCTGCTGCTGCTGCATATGCTAAATGATGATAGCTCTGACTGTTTGACTAGGATGTCGGCGTTTATTTAGTTGGTGGACAAGTTACCAGCAGTAAGTAATAAAATTACAAATTCCATGTCGTGACAAATAGCCCCAGCTGATGAGTGAATTGCGTTGTGAGTTGAGGGAACTCAGTAAGATATGGTACGAGGATAGAGAATACTGCAGAAGGAGATAAAATAAATATAAAGATTTGTGTCGTGAAACTTAAACGGAAAGCTTTGCTAATAATGAGCGTTGAATGAAAAATGTTCATGTGCAGGTGGTGGTCCATTGAAAGAGTTATATTCACAGTCGTGCACAATCAAATGATTGAATGGTGCTTGCGAGAGAATCACAATATTTTTAGCTGTATTAATTACAAAAGCTATGTTTAATTATCACCATCAATCAACCCCGTTAGATGAATTTTGCTCCACATGTTGTCGGAAATCGCACGATAGGAAGGCGTGTTTCTATCTTTTTATACTCAGCTGATCAGAGCTCACAGAGTATATTAACTTTGTTCGCATAACGGTAATCCGTAACGGCATAAACTAATCGAGATAGATATAGACTTCTACATATCAAAATGATCTGGGCGAAAAAAAGAAATTCATTTAGCCATATCCGTCCGTCCGTAAACACGATAACTTTTGTAAATTTTGAGGTATCTTGATGAAATTTGTTATGTAGGTTCCTGGGTGCTCATCTCAGATCGCTATTTAAAATGAACGAAATCGGACTACAACCACGCCCACTTTTTCGATATCGAAAATTTCGAAAAACCGAAAAAGTGCGATAATTCATTACCAAAGACGGATAAGCGATGAAACTTGGTAGGTGCATTGACCTTATGACGCAAAATAGAAAATTAGTAAAATTTTGGACAATGGGCGTGGCACCGCCCACTTTTAAAAGAAGGTAATTGAAAAGTTTTGCAAGATGTAATTTGGCAGTCGTTGAAGATATCATGATGAAATTCGGCAGGAACGTTACTCCCATTACTATATGTGCGCTAAATAAAAATTAGCAAAATCGGATGACGAACACGGCCACTTCACAATTCACTATCTTTACAGTATATAAGTAAATTATGTCAAAATTCAACTCCAGTCATGACATGGTGCAACAAAATACAAAAATAAAAGAAAATTTCAAAATGGGCGTGGCTCCGCCCTTTTTCATTTAATTCGTCTAGAATACTTTTAATGACATAAGTCGAACAAAAATTTACCAATCCTTGTGAAATTTGGTAAGGGCATAGACTCTGTGACGATAACTGTCAAAATGGGCGAATTCGGTTGAAGCCACGCCCATTTTTTATACACAGTCGACCGTCTGTCCTTCCGCTCGGCAGTTAAAACGATAACTTGAGCAAAAATCGATATATCTTTACTAAACTTAGTTCACGAAACTTATCTCAACTCACTTTATTTTGGTATAAAAATGGCCGAAATCCGACTATGACCACGCCCACTTTTTCGATATCGAAAATTATGAAAAATAAAAAAAATGCCATAATTCTATACCAAATATCAAAAAGGGGATGAAACATGGTAATTGGATTGGTTTATTGACGCAAAATACATCTGTAGAAAAAAACTTTCTAAAATGTGTGTGACACCTACCATATTAAGTAGAAGAAAATGAAAAAGTTCTGCAGGGCGAAATCAAAAGCCGTTGGAATCTTGGCAGGAATACTGTTCGTGGTATTACATATATAAATAAATTAGCGGTACCCGACAGATGATGTTCTGGGTCACACTGGTCCACATTTTGGTCGATATCTCGAAAACGCCTTCACATATACAACTACGGGCCACTCCCTTTTAAAACCCTAATTAATACCTTTCAATTTGATATCCATATCGTACAAACAAATTATAGAGTCACTCCTGGTCCACCTTTATGGCGATATCTCGAAAAGGTGTCCACCTATAGAGCTAAGACCCACTCCCTTTTAAAATACTCATTAGCACCTTTCATTTGATACCCATATCGTACAAACACATTCTAGATTCACCTCTGACCCACCTTTATGGCGATATCTCAAAAAAGCGTACACCTTTAGAACTAAGGCCCACTCCCTTTTAAAATACTCATTAACACCTTTCATTTGATACCCATATCGTACCAACACATTCCAGGGTTACCCTAGGTTCATTTTGCTAAATGGTGATTTTCCCCTTATTTTGTCTGCAAAGCTCTCAGCTGATTATGTAATGTTCGGTTACAACCGAACTTAGCCTTCCTTACTTGTTTTGGTTCAAATTGCGCTGTGAGGTTATTTTCAGATTTCAAATGGTACCCAAAGGTCATTCCCAAACACATGTAGATGGTGTTTCTTTACGTTTCTGGGAACTGGGATAAGGGCACCGCATGGTAAAAGCAACGCTGGTTGATCTTATCGTGAGTCTTCTCCAGCATTCGGCTTATCGTGAAAATCTGATAAGTAATAGATTTTCTGGTAAGATGCCGTACTGATAGTGTCCAATTAAATTTTCGCGTGATTCAGTCTTTCGCACAGTACGAAGCTTCTAAGCGATATTAAGCTGATTTCACATCAGTTAGTGTGGTTGGCGTGATCGCCTTTCTTACGCGTTGAAAATAGGATACTTAAACTCTTAACTAGAGGCATGCTCTCTACCTCCTTTTCCTGAACAGCTCCACCATTGTCCGTTGTTATTCCTAATATCCTGTCATGGCAGGAAGTAAATTTCCGTTGTCAAAGTATCGGGGTTGTCTCCCTCGCCATCTAGCATGACATAGTTTCAGCACGGATTGAACGTTGCTTTAACCTACTAGAACTCACGCCCTTCTGCCTCATATTTAATTTTTTAGTTAGGCGTCTCTTTTTCTCTTACTGTCCCGACAATGCTCGCATACAACGCGCCTTGCTCCGTCATTGTCACACTTTTCCGAGCAGCGCAAAAATCTTCATTAAAACCATTGTTTTTTGTGACCCTGTAATTTAAGAAACGGTGGACCCTAGTGTGAGAGAAATTTGTTTCCACTGCTTGGCCAGTTCGGCAGGTCGAAGATTATTCTAAAGCACAGGTGCGAGAGCTGAGTGTGAAAACTCATCAGCATTTTTATTCTTGAGTGCTGCCTCCACGGCCACTGTGTGCACTTTCTTCGCTGCAAAGAAGCATAAGCGTATCTTCGCTACTACAGGGTAATGGACGCAGCCCAATTTGAACCTTGAAGTGTGGACACATACAAAACACTGGTGCAAAGCATGGGCAAATAGCTTGGTGAATTTGAATGCACTGGAACCTTATACATTTCCAGCTGCGTCAAAGTTGTACGACCTCAACTGGTTGGAAGATGTTACACGTCGAGGTGATTTTCCGAGAGTGTGATCAAGGATCCTTCTTTTTTCAAATCTCGTTAATGTCACTAAGCATGATTATGATGACATAGCGAGGGCAGAGTAATACTGCTGTAGGCATGATTGACATGAGGGGCTACTAAAATCCACAAAGCCGTAGGTTGGAGGGGTCAAAGAAATCGTTGCTGAGGCAGACAGGCTGATACCAGAAAGTGATAGTACAGGAACGACAAAGTTCTTCCCACTTCCGCAATACTCTTCTGGCCCTCTGCAGAATGTTTTTGTAATTACAATAACGCCAAAAACAATATCACTAAACTTATATCGAAATATATTCAAAATATTGGCCCAGAAATAATTTTCAAATATCTTACCATCATATTTCCTAAGCCGCCCATTGCGAACCTTGTCCGACGAGTTTATAAATTTTTTCTATTTCCGAAATCTCTTTCGATTCGAAGTTGCACTTGAGGACTGCTGAGGCTGCTGCAGTCCTTTTTAATGGCAGTGCATAACTAAATGATACAGTAGTGATCATCTCGCCATTTTCTTTCTAAAAACGACCATACAATGTGGCACAGCCTCTAGGTCCGACTACCGAATGAGAACCTGACATATGTTGGCTGTTTTCTTCAGAGTATTTGCTTTCCCATGCCGGTTGATGAACTACTTTTAATATTTAAAAAATCTACGAAAACTTTTCATCATTTGGCTATCATTCACTGTATTTCAGTAAGACTTACAACTAAAAGGCGGAAGTCCAATGGTAGCGCGCAATTTACAACTTCCCGCCTAAACTCGCGAAACCCTACATAATGAACGGATTAAAGAAGGTGAAAAGACGTCAAGTAAAGCATACTAAATGCTATATAGGGATGCGCCTAAAGATCTGCGGCAGCTTTTGTCCCCTTCTGCAGATCAACATCGCGTACACCCGATATGAGTACTTAGTAAATCTACCATTTAGTATGAAAGAAAAAAACATCCATTTAAAATCTCCTCGCAAAAGCGGTGTCAGTCCCAGGTTGGTATTAAAGCTCTTAATGTACAAACAACAGAGTTGTATTTGATGTTCTACTTAGTTGTGTGGGTACGAGTAGGTAAGGCAGCATTAGGAATTCAAACAAACATATTCCTGCCTCCATCCCTTCACTTAAAAACGTATACAACTATATTAAGTCATAAAATTAGAATAAGCAACGAAAACGTGCAATGAATTTTGGTGCGTGATGCAGTCATCAGCGTTCAGGGTCCAATACACGACGACGCAAGTACGGCTTCAGACAGACAATGTGGCGAGTAAAAAGCACGTCCTTCGTTTACTGCTGAGTGTATTGTTGTTGTTTTGGTTTTTATTTTGGTCGTATAAATGTTTTAGCGGAATTAATGTGAGGAAATTTACAAATTATGTACTATTTGTATACAACAACAGCAGCTGGTGTGGGTGAGTTGTTGTTTTTTACGAGCTGTGTTTGGATTTTTATCATGTGAGTTTAGAGTGGTCTTTCAATGTCAAATTTTTCTTTGAATCTGTGGTTTATTAAAAAATATGGCTAATAAGTGTCGAAGTGAAACCTAGGATTTCCTTTTAAGGTGCTCCACTATCAGAATTCTACAAGTCGCACTTAGCATGGATCTATTTGACATGACTATGAGATACATCTGATGTGAGAGCCATTGAGAGCTTGGAAGCTATGTGGTTACATTAGATGTACTGAAAAAATCGTTTAAAGTCTTATCAAAGTAGAAGCTGCGATATGGTATGCCAGCACACTGATTTATAACGTGTTGGTCACCTGGCGCCTGAGCAGGACCTTTTTAAATTTGTCATATTACCGGTTGAAAATGAAACTTCTGATATGTTGGGCTAGCAGTATGACCTAGCAGAAAATGTCCAAATTTGTCACTAGAAAAATTGCCTAAAGTATATACATCATATTTAGTCATCATCCGGCCACAAAGACACTTAGCCAGATAAATAATTTTGCATGTAAGTGAAACAACAACGATTTTAGCCAGATAAATGCAAATAGAAGTTTGATTCAATTTTGGAGCCAGTAATTGGTTGATTTTTTGTCATTAGCTTGGCAAAACTGCCTTCAAAAACTTACTTTTTTAAAAATAGATGTCGCTGCTTGGCCTTTAGCGTAATGTTTTAAATGAAACAAAACAGCAACATCTGCCTATCACAACTCATGTCCACAAAAATTTCTCGAAATCTGCTTCTCTTGTATCCCAATGATCCAGAGCATTCCCGTGAGAGTTTAGGGTATAAGCAGCTGGAAAAATCAGTGGATGGTGGCTATTGTATCGTTGCTTAAAACTGGAATTTTTGACATGGTGTGTTAGCACACTATCTTCTTAACGCATACCCTTGTGCCCTTGCAAAAGAATTTCTAAATTAGTCATATTACCGGTTGCATTATTTTGATCTTTGATCAACTGGAAAAAATAGCCCAAAATATCTTGAAGATAGATGCCCCATCGGTACTTGAAACTGTAACCTTCAACACGTGGACGGCTGGCGCACGAGTAGGGAATTTCTTAATAGGTCAAGTTACTGATTTCGTTAACTGTACCTTGATCCACTAGAAAACAGCAGACTGTGTTTGCAAGATTTTGGCAGCCTGGCGCCCGAGCAGGAAAATTTGTAAATGGTAATTTTAACGCTTTTGTCAGCTGTACCTTATTCGACGGGAAAGAAATAGTGAAAAGTATTTTGAAACTGGAACCTGCGATATGGCGGGTCAGCACACTAGCACCACGTTGGTCATCTGGCGGCCGAGCAGATACTTTCTAAATAATTCATATTAATACCTGAAGTGTTTTGATCGTAGCTCACATGACACATTCCATATGTTAAGACAGCCTTTATAACACCCTGTATGCTTGGCGCCCGAATAGAAAACTTCGAAATAATAATAAATTTGTTTAAAATTGAACTGTTTTGAGATTTCTTAAGAAAAAAATGTTCAAAAATACCAGTTTTTGTTTTCAAAAATAACACAAAGTTTTTTAAAGAAACTAATGGACCCGAACTAATGGAACCCTAACAAGCAAAATCTTTCTAAGAATACAGCTTCTAAAATGTGATTATTGAAAATTTTGCTGTCAACATAAATAACATATTGTGTTTCTGGGCTTAAGCACAAATTTCTTGTTTATGAACACAAAATTTATTAATTTAAATGCAGACAATGTTACACTCAAAATTCAAAAACGTGCGATTTAGCAGAAACACGTCCATAGAACCTTTAAGCACACAACTGCAATAAGCCAACGAGCATTATCAAAAAAATTGAAAAATGAAATCGAAACAAAACCTAAAAGATATAGTGTTATGCATAAACAACAAAAGAAAAGAAAAACGAAAAACTACTACAAAACAAAAACTGAATAAATGAAAAAAGAAGTTATTTGCAAACATGCATTCTAATTTACCCAAAAAAAAATTGATAGGCAACAAAAGTTCTTATTAGAATGCGAAACTCATGCGCGTATAATGAGATTTAGTACTTCATCTTCATCTTAGAGGCAACATCACGAAATTATGAAAAATAAGAAGATTCATGGGCATGATGAGTGTGTAAGTATAGAAACAAAAATATAAGAAAATATGAAAAAGGGAAACAAAAAATATAAAAAAATCAAATAAAATATGTTCTAAGTTCACCATTACGGGCCATAAGAGCAAGATAGATATTTAGGTAAGTAAAGATTGAGTGACAAATTAATGGTGTTTCCTAAGCAACAGTAAGGTAAGGTAGACAATTATATCATTAAAACAAAAGTTGCTCCAGGTCACGTTTTTCACTTCAATTTCATGCCAATTAAAAATACTATGCTCAAAGAGTGTTCTGTAAAAAAGTGGTTGACTACTGTTTGCTTATAAGAACTAAATTGAGTTGTTAACTAATCAAATTTGCTGACACCATTTACTTCAAACCTTAACATATTTGAAGAACTATTACATAGGGCGGATTGTCTGGCGTATAAAAGATTATATACTGTTACGAATATTAGCAAAACTAAGGGGTGCTGCTATCTCTAAGCCGATGCTAAGCAGTGACGCGAATTCACATCAATAATTCAATCATTATGTATCTACATAAACGAAACAATAACTGCGTCTACACATATGTACCATGTACGTATACGGGCAGCGGAGAGTCAATGCACAAATACATGCATATATCTGAGATACTCCTGAAAGTATGCAATGAGAAAAGCTATAAAATTGTGCAATTGTAGCTGAGAAGTTTGAGAGCTGATGGACTAGTAGATTCTGGAAGCGCCTAGAAGATGCGAACGTTGAAATCAAAGAGTATAAAAGGCAACAAGTGTAGAGGCGCTGGAATTCAGTTTGATTTGAGATTTCGATTAAGACGCTATCTAGCGAGCAAGAGCAGTATTATGTTGAATAGTAGAGTTTCATTTGAGCTATCAATCAGTTTGGTTATTAAGCAAGCTATTCGTTGCAAAGTTTGAGTGTTATTGTGAAGTACTTTAATAAAGGCCATTTTGCATTATTAAATATTGGAGTTATTTATTCAATAGTTTAGTGATTCGAACTCAGCAGAAGATTGCAAATAAGGGGAATTGCAAGTAAATTCGTGTCAATACATAAAGCATCATCAGAAGATGCTTCGAAACCCCGCTAAAACACTTTGGAAGATTCAGAAACTTCGTTAGATGCAGAGTTTATTTGTTGGTGTGGCCTACCC
The DNA here is from genome assembly GCA_029619165.1 of Eurosta solidaginis. Lineage (NCBI taxonomy): Eukaryota > Metazoa > Arthropoda > Insecta > Diptera > Tephritidae > Eurosta > Eurosta solidaginis. Next base: position 33,518 of record JARSSU010018167.1, on the reverse strand, counting down.
TACTGTTCTGTTGCTGTTTGCTGGCGAACTGTTATATTCGAGCACGCGGCATCGGCGTCCATATCCTCTCATTTCGGAACTCGCTAAACCACTTTGGAAGGTTCAAAAACTTCGTCAGTCATTCGTCCGATATTAACGTACGTCGCTCTATCCTGGTACAAGGCGCTAGATTAACAAGTAAGGAAGGCTAAGTTCGGGTGTAACCGAACGTTACATACTCAGCTGCCAAATTACAGCTTGCAAAACTTTTAAATTACCTTCTTTTAAAAGTGGGCGGTGCCACGCCCATTGCCCAAAATTTTACTAATTTTCTATTCTGCGTCATAAGGTCAACCCACCTACCAAGTTTCATCGCTTTATCCATTTTTGGTAATGAATTATTGCACTTTTTCGGTTTTTCGAAATTTTCGATATCGAAAAAGTGGGCGTGGTTATAGTCGGATTTCGTTCATTTTAAATGCGATCTAAGATGAGTGCCCAGGAACTTACCAAATTACATTAAGATGCCTCAAAATTTACTCAAGTTATCGGCGGATGGACGGACGGACAGACATGGCTAAATGAATTTCTTTTTTCTCCAAGATCATTTTGATATATAGAAGTCTACATCTATCTCGATTAGTTTATGCCATTACGGGGTACCGTTATGCGAACAAAATTAATAAGCTATGAACTCTGCTCATCTAAGTGTAAAAAGAGCAATGAACAGAAGGTTGGCAAGGTGCAATAATGGTTGGTATTATTAGCAGTACTAAGCAGCGCACCCCAGGAAGGGTTGGTTGAATTCGTTCCTCTGCATTTGTTCGTCCAGGATTTGGTAGCGAGAGGAGCTCTGTGACTGACAGACTCCCACATGTGAAAGTTAGACGACCTGAGTCAAGCTACGATATTAGATGACATAGCTAAATTAAATTAAAAAGTGTCAAAAAATGCCTAAAACTCTGTAGAAACGTTACAGTATACACAGACGAATCAAAGATGGATAAGGAACTGAGGCTGCGCTGTACTTGAAACATCTGTGCGTCAGTCTTACCGACTCTTGCAGTGTCTTCCAGTTGCAGATCAATGTCAAGTAGAGAGAAGCTTGAATGATTTTTGACAGCAAGGCTGCTTTAAAGATATTATAATCCAAATTGATAAAATCGGATATCATGTGGAGTCGACGAGCTTCGCAGACATTTATGGAGCGTCTCAATATTCAAGGGGAAGACTTTCGTGATGCGATAACCAGAAAAGATACCAAAATGGACATAAATGAAACGGACAGCTGCGTACAATCACCACTAACAGTTTAGGCGATTTTTGACATTTCGTGAGAAGTCACGTTAATTATGCCTATTTTACGATAACTAACGGCAATTGGGCACATCAATGAAGGCCAAGCTTTCTCCACCTACCTTTCTCAACTCAAGTGGTGCCGCTTCCAAATGGCGGTGTCGATTGAAATACTTTCTTGGTCGGTGCGCATAATATGATCTAGCCAGCGAAGCTTTTGGGCTTTTATTAGCGGCAATATCTTCATATCTGTGTAAAACTTATATATCTCATCATTTTAAATCTTTTAGCACCATACATTTTGTGGAAAATCTTGCTCTCGAGCACTTCAAGTGCCATCATATCTTCTCTCGAACCGTAAGTCAGGACAGTTATGATCAGCGACTTGTAGAGTTGATTTTTGTTCGTGGAGAGAGGGCTTTTCTTTTCCTTGCGTACTCAGCCACCTGTATGATCTCCAGGAATAAACTATGAGGGCAACGAACTTTGGGCGAACCGGGATGATTGTGAGGTCTTAAGGTCTGCAGTGGGAGCACTATCACAGTGAGCAGTATCACAGTTCACTGTGCTATTGCATCGACGCTCCAACGATAGCGTATATCAATAAACTCCTGCAGAGAGGAAGAGGATTCATTACTTTCTCTGTCGTTGCCTAAAACTACAAACAAGACGTCACAGATTTCCGAGTGCATGGTTTTTCTGAAGTTTGGCGGTGGTGGATGTTGGGTACTTCACACCTAATTAGATGCAGGAAAAGTGAAAGAAAGTGATTCGTAGGGACTAATAAGAAAGTATATGGTTTGAAGATTTTGCCTCCTAGTTCCAGTGTATTCTTTTGTGCTGTCTTTAGATAGCTAGGTGATTTATAACTATAACAAGAAGACAAGAAAACCCCTCATCTTCCAGAGTCCAACTTTGCTGATCACATTTGTGCCCCAGCAAACATAGATAAAACTGTAGATGACTTGATGTGCAAGGAAAAGCCCGATGCTTGCACTCACTAAAAAACATCGATACATTCAAGCAAATAATATTGTAACGATTTTTAACTGTCGAATAAATAACTCCAATATTCAGTATTGCAAAATGGTCCTTATTTAGACTACTTTGGGAGTAGCACAATTATACTTCACTATCATCTACCTCACAAAAGCGTGCTTAATTCAAACTGTTACCTCGTTCGAATATTTCTCCCAAGGTCTAGACTTTTCACGAACACGAAACAGTTGTATTGCATACTTGGTTATTTAGCTATATGCGTGTGTATGTGTGAGTAACAACTTCTGCTCTTCGCTGATGACTACATATGTGCATGTGAGATATTCTTCATTTCCTTCTATGTACGTGTGTAAATGAATTACATTGATGTGTTCATGTAGACAAGTGTGGCTGCTTGCTTTATTGTTGTTGTGCATTTATTTACTAACAGCATAGTGATGCTAACATTCGCCACAAAATATAAACGGGCAAATATGGTGCCTTTTTAGTATCCACTTAGATAGTTGATGTTGTTATCACCATAGCACAGAGGTTCGTGTCTCCGCTATTAAGCACAACACGTTTTGTAGCGAGTTATTTAACCACTACCGCGAGTCTTCAATAATTTCCGCTAGATGGGTCTAACTCTCCTTTGTGCGCCTAGCCTAGATAGTTACAAACAAGCATACATACAAGTGAAACTAATATAAGCGTGTTAAAAGCATTTGACGGTGTAATAATGAAAAGGGGTTTCATCATCATCATTAATTGGCGCTTAACCGCCTAAGCGATTTTGGCCGTTTCGTAACAAGTCAAGCCGGCTATCCCTGCCTCGCGATAACTGACGCCAATTGAGAGCAACAAGGGAGGTCAAGTCTTCCTCCACCTGCCTCTCCCAACTCGATAGAGGTTTCCCACTTTCCGATGCTTCCAAACTGCGGTGTTGTCTGAAATACTTTCTTAGCTGGAGCGTCTTCGTCTATTCGCCTATTCATATCTGCGTAAAGCTCATACAGCTCATCAATATACCTCCGTCGACACTCGCCGTTGGCATCACGGACAAGACGATAAATCTTCCCGAGAACTCAAACACTACAAGAGCAATCTTATCTTATATCGACACAGTCCATGATTCTTTATAATATTCTTGTTTCAATGCGATTTCGATAGATTTCGAGGTGAAGAAGGTGCTACTCGGTTTTAAACTGTTAGTATTTAAACTTTTTTAAAACAAACTATGTAACAATCATCTTACCAGCAGTGTATATTTTATAGAGGCAAAATTAAGCTACTAAATATATTCGATCAAATTGTTACAATTTCAGTTTTATCACAACAAACGGCACAGGTACTCTGTGCATGTGTATGTTGTGGCAGCTAGTAAAATAGAAGAGAGGAACCCCCCCCTATGCCAATGGCAAAAAATAATAACACATCGTTTGGCATTTGCAACAGCTGTCATAATTTATGATAATTATAATTGCATGAGTGTACATTTGAGCGGCGAAAATGCGAACAACAAAAAAAAATTTTATATGAGCAATCGAATAAATGCAATTGTTGCCAAAATAAGCAAGACAACAACAACAAAAAAAAACGAAATACAAACAAAAGCAAATCTACTTTCCAACGTTGCCGTATTCATCTGTGTGTTCTCTTTTAGAAATGAATTGGGCCGGAAGGACTTTGCCATTTATGTTGTAAATTTTATTAGATATTTAGGTATTTTTATATTAGAGAGTACCGCAGTTCGTTTGTGCGCTAAAAATATGCGGCAAATGTGACCGATGCTATAGCCGCATAATTATTTATGAATATGTGGCTAAATTTGTTTCATTATTTACAACATCTGCTAATCACATTTTATGCTTTGGGTTGCCGTTATGTGCGGTTCGAAATTGTATGCCAATATACTTAAATGGAAAGTAAAAGTTAAGTCCAATCAAATAGGATACTTTTCAAATTGAGTAAAAAATACATCACAAAGTTATCTAATAGCAGGGAACATAGCATAACGTAACATAGTAACAATTTAAGATCGCAAAACATAAATATAGTATTCTCCAACATTAGAAAATTTTTAATTCATAGCTGTCCAGTTGATGTCCAACATTATTTCTAGTTATTCTACAGCTCTTTAGAACTTCAAGGTTTATTACCTTCTTACATTTGAGAACAACTTGAGAACTATCTTTTTTTCAACGTGAGAAACAGCCGTGTTTGCCAAAAAAAAACACAAGTACCCAGAACTCGTAAATTTCGATGTGTTAACATACAGGTGTTCGTCTTGAAACGATATGTTTTTAAATTTACAAGAGCTCTCCTAGTGGTTGAAGTTAAACCAAAACTGAGTACCACAATCACCATTCATCACTAATTGGTGCTTAACCACCTAACTGATTCTGGCCGCTTCGTAACAATTCACGCCAGCTATTCCTGTTTCGCGATAACTGACGCCAACTGGCAGCACCATGGAAGGTGAAGTTTTCCTCCACCCGACTCTCCCAACTTAGTAGAAGTCTCACCCATCTATTTCCAAACTGCGGTGTCGATTGATATACTCTTTTGGACGGAGCTTCTTCGCCCATTCGTATAACATAACCTAACCAGTGAAGCATTTCGGTTTTTATTTCACTATACCTCCTTCGGTACTAGCCGTCGACATCACAGAAGGAATTTTCTTTTTTTCCAAGAGCCATCTCATCTTCTCACGACACCGTCGATGATTCTGAGCCATACATCAGACAGGTATGTTAAGCGACTTGTAGAGCGGGATTTTTGTTCGTCGATCACTTGTTGGCAAAAGTTAATCTCCGTTTGATTTCTACGCTGCCATCAATTTTGCTGTTAGCGCTGGTTTTGATAAGAGTTTCGTCGACATCTGGTCGGTAACAACCGATACCGACAAGTTATTGATATATTACCGACTTACTATCGATGGCGGATTATAATCGTCCAATTATCGGCTGGTATCATCGAGTCATCTTATTGGCTTTTTAGCGGCTTGTTATAAAGGGATTACGGATGTGTCACCCATTTTCTATTTAAGATTTATCGGTATCTGTTTCATAAGAACCGATGAGTTGTCGATAGAACGCATAAAAATCGGTAATATTGTCATAACATATCGATAACTCTTAGATAAATAATAGATAAATTTTCGATGGCAATCGATAACCTTTCTATAACATATTAATTACTTTTGATACCAATCGATAACTTTTTGATAGCATATCGATAGCTTTTTCTAAAAGCTAAGCAGCTTTGAACTCCGTTGAAAAATTACTCTTGCCAATAAATGCTACTTTGAAATAGGTAGGCAATTAAAAAGTAAACTTCTTTCAGGGAAAAAGAAAATCATGCTATACCCGTCCTGCTATATGGTTCAGAAAAGCATGGACCATAACAACATCAGATGAGGTTGGTATGGGAGTATTCAAGAGAAAAGTTTTTCGTAAGATTTACGAACCTCTTAGGGTTGGCGATGACGAGTACCGAAGAAGATGTAATGATGAGCTGTACGAGCTTTAAACATAGTCCAACGAGTTAAAACACAGAGGCTGAAGGTGAGGCTCCGCTAAGAAGGTTTTTTTCTTACGAAACCTGCCTATTGAACCAGGGGAAGAGGGCGGTCCGCACTTCGCTGGAAGGACCAGGTGGAAAACGATTTAATTCACGTAACCAATTGGCGCCAGTTAACAAACGAAGAAACGACTGGCGCACCTTATTGAACGGCCATAACGTTCCTCTTCTTTCTTTTTTTATATTCCTTCATACGTAACTAAGTGACCCATCCTAATAAAAATCTAAGACACGATAGCCCCAGAAGCGATGTTAGGCCAAGTTTTTTTTACAATTTTGCGCTCCTTTAAATTTTTCCTACAAATTGGCGGTACGGGACCTACATACATGTTTTATGCCGATTCCTAACGGCATCTGGAAGGCAGATGGATTTTCACTGAGAAGCTGTTTATGACAGACATACATTGGAGTGCTTGCCAAACACTGCCGCTTAGATAAATTTTATTCTAATTGAAAAAACAAAACTTGTAAAATTTTGAAGTTGCTTTGATCCTAATCCTAATATACCACTTAAATATGAATATGATATATGGTCATTAATGGCGGTAATGAAAAGTTTATCATTAAGAACTTTCATATCTTTTCTATAGTTCATTTTAATTAATCCAAGAAGCACGTTCGTAAGCATATTTAATACAATCTCTTCAAAATACATAAAACATTCGTCCATTGCCCCAACAAACACTCAAAACACCACAATAAGCGCGCACGCCTATCGAAATAATTAAGTTCATTATTAAGGCATTGTTTTCTTTTCATTGCTGCTTATTCATAAATCCCCTCACTATGTTCAATTATTTTTTGTTCTCGTTATGTATTTCATATGCGGCTAGAATCCTCACAGCATCGTCATGTTTTCCAAAGGATGGAAAAAGCGTTGATTATTCCTGTCGCCAAAATAAATAATGCAGTCGAGCTTAGTACTATAGGCCTATTAGCATCTTATCTGCTTTTGCAAAAGTGTGTGAGTCCTTGATGGCTGCTCAATTTCAAATATGTCCTAGATCACATCTTTTAAGCCCATTCCAATCAGGGTTTAGATCCAAGCATAGTTGCTCTACTGCAATAATAAAAATACTTGACGATATAAGAATAAAATTGATAATAGTGACCTTACTCTCCTGTGTATCCTTGATTTCTCTACGCATTTGACTCAGTCAGCCATAGTCTCATATGCAAAAAGCTTGAGTCCTATTTTGGTTCTCTGACAGTTTCTGTAAAGCTTATGGCTAGTTATTTGGCGAGAAGGACCCAGAGAGTGTTATGCAAAGGCTCTGCATCAAAACCATGTACTGTTTCCTCGGGTGTACCACAAGGCTCTGTACTAAGTCCTCTCCTGTTTAGTGTTTTGTCAAATGATGTGTTCTCTATTTGCCAGTACGTAAATGTCCATTCTTATGCCGATGACATTCAATTATATTTGTCTAGCCGCGATGGTCTCGTCGAGATTTGTGTTTTAAAATTAATAGTGATTTGTCTGCAATTTATGGGTGTTTGAAAACTGTCTCTGTCTAAATCTCAAAAGTCCTATGTGTTGCCCATTAGTAACACAGTGTTGTACACGTTGAAGGTATTCCTAAATTGTTAGTTGGCAATAGTGTTCTTCCGTTTACTGACAAAATTAGGAATTTGGGTTTTGTGATAAATTCTAAATGAACTGTGTGACCACGTTAATAAAGTCGTGAGTAATGTTTATTCGATTTTACGTAGATTGAGAATGTCTGCCTCGTTTACTACTCCCTTAGAGACAACAAAAAAGCTAGCTGTTCAGCTTATAGTCCCACACATAACGTACTCAGAGCTAGTTTATAGTCAGTTTGATTCTGCCTCGTACCACAAAATTGATGTGCGTTCAACCAATATCACGCGTTATGTCTTCGGCCTAAGGAAATATGATCACATCTCTCTATTTAAGCGCGAGAAATACTAGGATGGCAGTATTTTTGAGTACACTGAGGCGCGAAAACGTGTATTATATGTTCAAGCTCATCGAGTTCAAAACCCCTCAATATCTTTACGAAAAGCTTAAATTCCCAAAGTCTTGTAGGCACCGCAATCTGATAATCCCCAAACATGACTATCTGGCCTCATCGAGGCTATTTTTTTGTAAATGCTGTAAGGCTTTGGAACTCTATACTTGATTTTCTCAAGGGTGCTTTGAGTAGGACCAATTACAAAAAGGTGATCCATGATTACTTCAGCCCAGTGTGAATATTGTGATTTCAACATAACTGCATGACTACATCTCTTTCACTTCCTATCTCTGTTTTTTCTTTCCTACCATATTTAAATGGCTCTACTCTTTAGTCTTAAGTGTGTATTTAAGTTTAAACATTAAATTAGTTTTAACATTAATCTGAGTTATAAGAAAATCGTTTTATTGTTAATTTTAAACTCGAATTTAGTCTTATGGTAATTATGTTGTATTTATAAAACGGACGATGTGCTATAAAAGACTCCGTCTTACTGTCACAACCACTTTGTTCCACTAATAATTTGAATTTGAATTTGAATATGAAATTCCCAATCCACAAGTTTGGACTCCTTCATTTCTATCAACTTGGTTTCACTTTCATTCTGTTTCTTTGATTTTGAGTATTCTTTATGCTTATTAAAGTTTTTAGGGGCATACATATATATTGCTTCCTACAACTAATTGCTCAAGTTTTGGTTGTGTTTATTAATTTCCTCACCTCTACGTTTGCTTTGTGACTTCGTAAGTATTGTTATGATTTTTGTTATCATTTATTTTTTTTAAAATTAGTGTTAGATATCTATTTTTGCTCGGTGGAGAAAAATAGGATATGTTTCGGGTGCCGAGTTTTGAACTCCAATCACCTGCATTCATACTGGTGTTATGGCGGTTGCCTATATCCACTCAGGAGTTTGAAGCTGTTATTTGTCTTTAAGCATTGCCTTTCTATTGATCTTTCTTTTATCCACAATTTGTTGCCTATATGCTATATGTTTTTTTAACTTCAATTGTGAGGAATATTTTTAGGCTAATTCAACATAGCTTGCCCAGTGGCATTGAATTTCATAGCACTGCGCTTATGAGCAATGCTTCCACTGTTCATCATTATATTATTTATTTATTTCAGTAGATCGAGCACGTTTTGTGCTCATGCCCTGCCCGTACCCTGCTTGCCAGATTAAGGCTATAAGGCGTGATACAGCTCAGTCACACAAGAAGCAGCAAGTGGCATAGTTCCTATAAATCTTGTGTGAGCTCCAGAAGAAACGGGTGATCACGTTCTGTGTTCATGTCCTGCGCTCGCCAGGTCTAGGCTCCAGCTATTACGGGCGGCAGAGTTGCCAGATCTTGAGGCAGCAATTAAGCTGGGTCCTAGAAAACTGCTAGTATTTGCCAAGAGGACGGAGTTATTCTATAACATATGTCCTGGCACCTGATTGGGGTTGTTCCGTTTTAGTCGTCAAACAAACTGGTAACACTATGGACACATTCATCCATGTGAGGTCTTATTGACCGGTCAGTTCAATCTAACCTAACCTATAGAGCTTCTAGTATTTGCCAGAGGACTCATGAGTTCAGGAGCTTATGTTATAAACATCAAATTCGTTTAAGCATAAATAGTTTCGTTTATGCTGCGTTGTCGTCTAAGGCATTCAATGCTTCAAAGCAATATGTTCTGGAAACAATATTTTCTAAGTCATACATTAAAAAGCTTCTACTTTGAACTGGCATTGGATGTGAGTTCACTGCTACTAAAATTTGATATGATAAATCATGTCTCGTATTTCTATAATATAATAACTATTCTGCTAGAACTCATATAGCTTCGCACAAAACCTGCAAATCAATAGAACTATGTGCTTAATAAAGACACCAATCGATCTGCATCTAAAAAAAGGGCTTAAAAGACCGTATCCAGTAGCGCTAAATCGAATAAAGAAACTCAGGAGACCATAAAGCCAGATGCCAATGGCAATGAGACACTGTTACAGGAACAGTCAAAAGGAAACAAAGAAACAAAGAAACAACTTCAGGAAACAACAGTTGATACAAAACGAAATAAAGTGCTGCCTTAGCCAAAAACAGGCCTTCAAAACGTCGATCCCAAATAAACTCTATTCAAGACTTGAAAAATTTGAAAAGATTTCTGTATCGCCAAATTCTAAAAAAAACTTATCATTAATATGCTTCACTGGCTCCTTTTGTATGAGTGTTACTCTCTTTTACACCAAATAATAAAAAAAAATGTTACGTATAGGCACCCGTACTCGCCTTTCAGCTAAAATGCATAGTTTGCGTGCAATTGTTTGGTTTTAATAAAACAACGTGTTTGGTTTACCTCAGAACATCTAAAAATGTGTAAACATTGCCTTCATAGTTCTTATTTCTCAATATATTTTTCCACCACTCAATTATAATTGAACATACGCCATTCGCACTCACTTTTAAGCATAACATACCATAAACAAATATAGACAAACAAGCATACAATATATAGAATATTCACAGAAATCATCAATTAAAATTCCACGATTTTCATCTATATCATAAAAAAGAAAAGTTTTTTCAGCACAGAGAACTTTTCGCGCTACATCAAATTCAAGTATTGAATTTAGTTGCTGCTCAATTTTCGTAAGTGTTGTTTCTCATTTAACAATATTTCCACTTCGCATTTGTGCAATTGAATTTATTTATAATTTCTTTTCTTGTTTAATGATTTTGAAGAATTATTTGGCAGATGCCCTATAAGAAACAGCACGCGGTTTTTTTGATGAAAGCAATCGAAATTTATTGAAATTGCTTTGCGTTTTATGCAATTATTTAGGCGTGAGTACCAAGTACTCGTGCGGCTCGATGTAGGAACTTACAGGTGTACGTCCAGAAAGCTAATGTTTTTAAGCTAACTGGAACTCACTCAGGGGTTGAAGTTAAGACACAATAGAAGTAACTTTACCAGAAGCAAATAGTTTCAGCTTTTTGTCAAAGGCTTAGTCGGCTTCTTATCGGCAACAATCGCTACGGATAAGTTATTGTTTTGTTATCGCTTATAATCGAATCCGAATTTTTACATCGAGTATTGGTCGTTAACGCAGTATCATCGCCCTCTTATTGGTTTCTTTTTCAGCTTGTTGTAACCGGGTCACAGATGTTTCTCCCATTTTAAATTGAAGCTTTATCGTTTTCTGTTCAATAAAAAATGCACGAGTCGGCGTTAAGAAATCGATAATACGTCGACAAAAATTGTTAACACTGCGACAAGAAACCGATACCTTTCGATATAAAATCGATAGTGTTTTGATAACATGTCGATAGCTTTTTTAATATATTTTTTGTTAAAATATCGATACCTTTTCGATAGTACTCGATAAAGGTTTGATAACTTCGATAACTTCAAACTGGTAACACTGCGGTAACAAACCGTTCACTTCTCGATAACTTTTTGATTACATATCATAAACATAAAGCTACTATCATTACATAAAGCTACTATATACATCGCTTGTACGGTCTAAACTGGAATATGCTTCCTTCGTTTGGGGACCATACCACGTTGTCATATACAGCGACTTGAAATGATCCAGAAACAATTTTTGCGTTTTGGCTCCGGTCATTACGTTTTCAGGACCTTTACCATCTTACTACATCAGATGTCTACTTATAAGCACTAAAGCCTCTGGATAGTAGAAGATCATTTTAGCGCGATATTTATTTATGATTTGATAGGGAGCACGATTGACTCACGTTTCTTTTGGAGCGTATTCGCTTCAATATACCATCTAGAACACTTCGAAAATCATGATATTTTTTTATTGGATAGGGCCCAGAATGACATATGTCGCTAATTCCCCTGTTGCTAGGGCAGTGAAGGAATTCAATCTTCTACTAATGCCAGGGAAATATTGATGTTTCAGTAAATAAATCAAAAGTTTAAACTATACTAAATGACTTGATATAGGGTATATAATATTTAAGCTAATAATTTGTAAATACGTCTGTAAGGATATTTTAATTTGTCCTAGATTTCCTTGAAATAAATATCGATAAATTATGGATGCTTGTGGGTAAAAATGAATGAGAACTTCAAAAAATGTCGATACTTTTTTGATAACAAATCGATAACTTTTCGAAAACGAGCCCCGCCAGCTTTCGGTTCCCGCTTCGGTTTTGGCTTGGTTTCACTTCTCGTCTCTCTTAACTCTTTCCTCTTTTTTACTTCCGTTATATTCGTGCGTTTCATGTAAATGTCATTCAAATTTCACTATTAAGTTGGAGAATCTTGTTAGGATTTTTGAGTTTCTTTTCGTGGAGCTAAAATCTTGAAATTTCAAAACATATTTACGTCAGAACGTGACCACAATGGAACACGAGGAAAAAAGCTGTCTGAAACTGAAATTTTGCGGTTGAGTTTTGGGGATGGTTGGATAGATGAAATATTGCTATCGATTTCAAGTAGCTTCTCAAGAAGTATCCAAGGGATGCAAAGAAGCGTTGAAAAAACTCCGCTCCGGCTGGACCGTACATTTCTACTGGGTTTGCCGATCATAAAAGGATAGAAGGTGCAACACTCGTTGAATCGACAGTAGACGTTCCAGACCGCTTGGGAGAAATCAAAAGGAGGCAGGAGTTGTATATGATGCATCATAATTTCTAAGATATGTGCAAATCCCACGATATTAACCTCACAAAGCGGCTTATATCTCTGAAGAGAAAAGACTTAAGGCTCACGATGGCATACTAACTGGACATTGCGTTCTGGCGTCACAGGCATATAAGTTAGACCTCGTTAGTAACAGCAAATGTATAAAGTGCGAGCTGCAGGAAGTAACGGTTGAGCACAATCTGTTTTCGTGTCCTGCGCTCGCCAAGCTAAGGCGGCAGAGTTGCCAGATTTTGAGGCGACAATTAAGCTAGGTTCTAAATCACTTCTGGAATTAGCCAGCCAGTTCCACCTAACAGGCCAATTCCACCTAACCTAACATCATTGAGCTGGAAACTTGGAACCTTACACTTATTTCATGGCATTAAGACAACGAAACGGTAGACATTTTCCGCTGGATGGCACACAAGTCGACAAATTTGGAAAACTCATACGATATTTGGCATCGAGATTGGGAAATTGGGAACGGGATTTAAGTAACTTCTCAGTGAGCTCAGTGAGTTAGAAATGTGTTCGAAAAAGTTTTTGAAAATTTTTATACAAGCTACAAATTTTGACATGGAGTTTTTAGAAACTGTTTGGGTATGCAGTTTTGTGAAATTCAGTTTCAAAAATGTGTTCGAAAAATTGAATTATTAAAATAGTTTTCGAAAATTTGCATAAGCTTTAAAATTTTAAATAGGATTTTTAGAAAATTTTTGAGTGTGCAGTATTGTAATATTCTGTTTCAAAAATATGTTCGAAAAATTCGAATATTAAACAAATTTTCGAAAATTTTCATAAAAGCTTCAAGTATGTTACTAACAGTTTTGAAAGACCTTTTGCTATAAGATGTAACAAGTGTGATGACTTAAAATTCGCATTTAAACATTTCACAGAGTGTTTCAAATGAAGGAGAAAATTATGCACACCTTATAAAGAAAGGAAGTGTCAAAAAATTCCGAATACGAAATTGTATGAAAGCAGTCCTATTTCTGCTTAGTTTTCGTTATAGATTTAATTATAGTTTTTTCTACAATGAACTGAAATGAATTTAAGGAAATATATTTAGAATAAGTTTGTTAAAACTTTTTGCTGCTACTTTGAGCGCATAAATGTACTTTTTCTTTTAATTTTTGTTGTATCTTTCAAGTGAATACGTGTTTTTTTCTCTAAGCTTTTTTAATTGCCTCATACTGCACAGTTCTCACTTATGCAGCTCAAATTAGGCTTTAATACTTTCTATTAAAATTTTAATATTTAATAATCCAATTAAATGCATATTTCAAATGTCACGAAACTATTAAATCCTTTGTACCATTTGAATTAAATTTTTTGCTATTAATATTATAAACCAATTAGTTTTCTTTTTCGCTTGTAATTATTGTTTATTTAAAATGACAAAATAAACCGCTTAGTTCACAATCTGCTTAGTTTTAATGTCATAATATGTCACGCTCCTAATTGGACCCATGTGCGGTTAACGATAAGCGGGTGTGTGTGCATGTGTGTGTTTGAAGGGCCAACTCCTTCGGGCCAATTAACGTAATTTCACCTTTGGCGATTGGCGATGCAAATATTATGAATCACAACAATAAAAATACACAAAATTGGTGTTTGAGAGTCGTGGTTGGTTGGTAGCATTGGTCAGCACTTAACAACATTTTCAGTTGCATGGCATACGTTTGAGGGTACGCTTTGAAATGAGCGCAATCCCGCAATAAGAGACCATCGCCATGAATGCGCAATGCACTCGCGAAGTATGCGCTTTCAACATTGCAATAATTTGCATAAATTTTCAGGTCAAATTATTTACTTCAAATATCATGTTGTTATAATTTGCCACAAAACCAATGTCAGCGGCAGCTGTGGCGGATGCATATCAAATATGGTTGGATTTGGTTGACTGATTGTTTGTCTATCACACAAGTCAACAATGCAAGAAATTGTTCGTATTTTTTTGTAGATTATATGTATATAAACGTTTACAGCTATGTATGCCTTATGCCGCTTCCTAGCGTGCATACATTTATGGCTAGCATCTATATAATGAATGCAAAATGAGTTGCTGCAGCTGGCGGCAGGCGAAATAACTGATGCATCTGCATATTCATGAGGTGCATACTGCACCAGGTGGGGAAAATATGTCAGAAAAATTAAAAAGATTTTGATGATTTGCTTCAATTTTTAACAATAAGAATACATTTTTGGTCACATTTTTATCAATATTTTTTTTTCGAGAATAGCTATGGCAATTTTTTATGAAATTTCGACAACTAAATTTTTCAATTTACATTTACAATAATTTAAGTTAAACCCTCAAAAAATTTTTTAACAGAAAACTTACACACTAATCTCAAAAACGTTTTCCAAAAAATTCGTTAATTCAAGAAAATGTTATGAAAATTTCAAACTTTGTGTTTTCAGAACTTTTTTGAGTATGCAGTTTTGTAGACTAATCAATTCTAGTACCGCAAAGTAAAGTTATAGCTCTTGCAAAAATCGCATTTATTTTGCACAATTTTTTTTCCGAAGAGTTTCAGTTTTTCTTCCATATAAAAAAGAAAGCTATGAAAGAAATAAAAATAATAATTGTCAAAAATCAATGCGAATTTTGGCAGACCAAGAACTTGTACATGGTTAGATTAAAATTGAATGGCCTTCAAAACTGCATATACTTCAGTTACAAAATTCATTGAAGTTTTCTTTTTTTATTAAATTATCGAAATTATAAAAGAATTCAGTTAAAAAAATGTTTCTAAAAACCTACATTGCTATTTTCGTATACGCAGTTGTATGAATGTATCAATCATTTGATTAACCGCAAACTTTAGAATTTAGTTTGATATTTAGACGCTTGATTAATCGGTTAAAATATATGCAATAAATAAATTTTTCAATAAATCACATGTTTTCATTTAAATTTGTAGTAAGTATTGGCATGCGATTAATCCGTTAAAAATATGTAGTTGATAACTCTTTTGATTAATCGCAAAAAATTTCATTTCAACTAGAAGTATAGATGTCAGTTTAAAAATATTTAATGAATCTGATTTCGACTAATCGCAAAATGTTGATTTCAATTTAATTGACAAAATTTTTTAAAAACTTATATTGCTATTTTCGTATACGCAGGTGTACGTCATGCATCAATCTTTTGATTAATCGCATACTTTTGAATTTATTTTGATGTTTAGGCGCTTGATTAATCGGTTAATATATATGCAAAAAACAAATTGTTTTAAATTAATCGCATATGTTTCCATTTAAGTTTGTAGTAAGTATTGGCATGCGCTTAATCCGTTAAAAAATATGTAATTGATCAGTCTTTTGATTATTCGCAAAAATTTGATTTCAATTAGAAGTATAGATGTCAATTTAAAAATATTTAATGAATCTCATTTTGATTAACCGCATAAATTTGATTTCAATTTAATTGACAAAATTTTTTAAAAACTTATATTGCTATTTTCGTATACGCAGGTGTATGTAGTTGTTGTGTACCAATAATTTGATTAATCGCAAACTTATGAATTTAGTTTGATGTTTAGACGCTTAATTAATCGCTTGAAATATATGCAATAAATCAATTTTACAATAAATCGCATATGCTTCCATTTAAATTTGTAGTAAGTATTGGCATGCGATTAATCCGTTACAAAATATGTAACTGATCAGTCTTTTGATTATTAGCAAAAAATTTATTTCAATTAGTTGTCAAATTTCTTTAAAAACTTCTATTGCTATTTTCGTCATCAATCTTTTGATTATTCGCATACTTTTGAATTTAGTTTGATATTTAGATGCTTGATTAATCGGTTAAAATATATGCAAAAAATAAATTTTTTTAATTAATCGCATATTATTTCATTTAAACTTGAATTATCCGTTAAAAAATATGTAATTGATCAGTCTTTTGCTTAATCGCAAAAACTTGATTTCAATTTAAAGTATAGATGTGCGATTGGTCAGTTTAAAAATATTTAATGATTTCCTATTTTGATTAATCGCAAAAATTTGATTCTTGTCTGCCCGGTTAAGAATATGTAATCAATCAATATTTTCTCACTCTAACCCTACTTATTCTTCACCCTCTCTTTCTTTTAACCCATTTGCTCCTACTTTTTTTCTCGGCCTAACACTTCGCTCCATCAAACTCTCTCCTCCCTCACCCACTCCTTATGTACCAAATTTCAAGGAACTTAATCAATAGCCAGCGTTTCTACGAAAACTAAAAGAAAATATTGTTCCCTCGTCCAATTTCAGAGAATATGGCTTCATATTCTGGTACTGTTCCGAACCCCATTTCGAATGTCTTTTCAGGAATATTTTCAGAATTGTTTTGGCATTCGTTTGGGAGCATTTCAGTATCATTTTCGCAGTATGTTGGTATAAAAAACAAACATTTCGGAAGCATTTCAGTATTGTTTTAGGAATCACATAGTGCTATTTCGGTATAATTTTGGACTTGTGTATGGGGATCGAATACAATTTATCTTTAGTTAAAACACTACAACACCATTCTACCTTAATTGAATTTTTTTACATATTTTCTTTAACATTTCTTAGCATTTCCTTAAAAAAAAACAACAGTCTCTACCAATTTCATCATGTTTGCTTTGGCATTGAAATGTTCAACGCTAAAAATATTGATCACTCACATGTTTCTTTCACCTGCCTTGCTTAACCTTGAATTGTTTTCTCTAAATCGTCACATTTTCTCAACAAGCAAAATTAAGCAAAAGAATTTTTTTACTCATAATTTAAGCTATTTTTGAATTTCACATTGTTAAAAATTATAAAACAAAATTTATTGTTGCAATAAATATGCGATCCCCTAGATCTTAAAAGAATAATATAAATATTTTTTGCCTATAAGTTATTGGCAATTTTCATGCACTAAATGCGCTCATCTTTCTCATATTGCGTCAATGCAAAGAAATATTAAAACCAAATAAAAAATTTCGTAAAAAAAATCGCACAAAGAAAGTGGTCCATCCTCTAACTGAATCTGAAAATATGCATTATAAAATAATATATTGTTTTTATACTCATCTAAATTAGCAACAAGCTGATGACGAACCTATGTACATATGAATATCAGCCGTTCGACGCACCTACCTCACCTGCGCTACATTGTCGGTTGCTAAGTGAAACTTGTTTGGTCTGTTTGCTCAGAAACAGTGGTGCACGTTGTTGGCAAAACCATTCAATATTGTCAGAATGTTTAATAGAAAGCGTAAAATGATTAATTGCTTCAATAATAGGAAATAAGTCCATTAGCTAGGCAGGCAAGTCTTCCTGTTGAGAATGTAGTAGTCGAGAACAACTACACAAAGCTTCCTGGTGCACCACTGGTTTAAGTTGTTTTAGAATATGCGTGAGTAGATAAATCACTTTTACAGAATTTATATTAGAGCTACTGACCACCCAGAAAATATATTCAATTAAATTATTTGGCAAATTTTTGGCGCATGTTCCAAGCTTTGTTGACTATATTAAAGTTCAGGTGGGACAATTTACTGAAACGATGAATAGAAAATTTGAGAAGCTTTGTCAAGATTAAAGAATGAATACTTTTAATATGAAATATTCCTCACTGCACTCTGGCAGTTATAGCGTTTCTTTTGGAAGACACGGATTTCGATATGAACGACATTTTTAGAGATTGACCTGCCGAACCGAAGTATCTTTTGAAGATAACAGAAGAAACCAGTAATAGCGACGAAACCGTAGATTCGTCGACCTTCAGAAACATTAGCCGTGTTTTTTAACACGCGCGTATACGTTTCGTTTGCGCGTGTTAAAAACGCCTATCTTCGCTTAGATTATGCTTAGGAGACCCATCTAGCGGCTGTGGTAAAACAACTAGCTACAGCAACAGGGTGTACCGAAAAGCGGAGACGCAACGCTCTGATGGCCATAGGGTATAACATATAGCTGAATCAGTTGCGATGAATTGTGGACACACATATAATACATAGAATTAGTGTACAGGGTGAAACAAAGACACATATTTCAGTTACATCTGAGTATAATGCGTATTGAAATTTAGTAGGACAAAATTTATGCGCAGCAATTTCAGAGGTGTATTTATAGTTTGTCTCTTAGCGGTCAATATAAAGTTTAAGCGTAAACGGATATACGCGTGTTAAAAAACACGGCTATTACCAGCCTTTCTTAAAAGTTCCGCATTTGAAGTTAAAGCAATCGGTTTTCTTATAGCCTAGAATAAAGAAATGTAAAATAAGATAAAAGACGTTGCAGGGAATAAAGTTCAGTGAAACTTTTCCCATATCTGCATACAATTTTTGAGTATTTCTGAAGATATTCTGGGTTATGTATGGATACATTTGAGTTCATTAAGGTGATTGATTGTTCTGAAGTGTTGTAGGGTTGGTTCTGGAACACTGATCTAAGAAATCGGTTTTCTTACGGTACTCCTTCTGGGCCTTTGGAACAACGTCAATATTTATTTCGGGTTAAGATGATATGGTTCAGAAAATATACCTTTTTTTGAACCACTGTTTCGAGATCACTTTGGTACGATGTTGGCGGCACATCAAAGTCTTTTCGGGATTGTTGTAAGGATTGTTTGATTGACTTTTTTTCGGAATGACTTCAAAACTACTATGGATGATATTGTATAATTGTTTTTGACCAACGCTTTAGAGTCACTTCGGTCATGTTATCAGAATTGTCTCGAAATCTCTTCGGAACTACTACGTATCGATACTGGGTTTGTTTTGGGATCATCTTGGGAATAGTATCGTGAAAATTTACATAGTTATGAGTTCTGGATTATTTTTGAAATAATTTTATGGGTATTTTATATTTATTATGGGACATTCTATTCAGCAAAACTTTGGGATTTATTTTCGTGATATTTCAAAGCTATTTCAATATTAATTCAGGATTGTTTTCGCAACCATTTTGAGAAGTTTTCGGCAACATTTAGAATGATTGAGAGAATTTCGTGGCTGTTTGCGGACATTTCGGTATTGCTTTCAGGATAATTATGGGCTATTTCAAAATAATTTCAGAATTGTGCTGCGAATCATTTTAAGCAGTTCCATCATTTCTTGACTATCTTGACTATTTCAGAACGATTAAGAAATGATTTTGTGGTTATTTTGGGATGATTTCGGTAAAGCTTTCATAATAGTTTCAAGACTGTTTTCAAATCATTTTGGGAATATCTTTTTTCCGACAATTTCAGTGTTGCATTTAGAATAATTTTGGCACTATTTTGAGATACATTTGGGATGGTTTGCGGAATATTTCGGGATCTTTTCAGGGCTATTTCAGAAATAAATCGGACAACTTCGGTAACGCTTTCAGAATAACTTCGGGGCTGTTCCAAGGTAATTTTAGGATTATTTCCAAACCATTTGGGAAGATTTCGGCTTCATTCTAAGCGCGATTGCGTGACTCTTTGAGAATGATTAAGGTTTAAATAAGTGGATTTTTCCGCACAATTGCGGTGTTATTTCAAAGATAATTTTGAGAAAATTTTGGTATGTTTTTAGAACAATTTCGAGACAATTCCCTAAATTTTTTGTAAAAATTTAAGTTATATAATAATTATATATGCAAGTTTAAATTATTTAAAACCTTTAGCAAATTAAACTCGCCATTGTGTTTATATTTAAGTTTACATTAACAACATAACGGATTATATTCGCAACAATTAATTCTTTGTTTTTGAATACGACCGCTTTTAGTATAAAAATATATTGAATTACATCTTATTTCATTAAATTAAACTATTTTGTTTGGTGGGGGTAGACAATTGTGGCGCGTAATGGTTTTATCATCACATTGAGAGTCATGTTTCCTCCTACCCCCTTTGGAACATAAAACACTGTTTTAGAATGAAAATTTATGATCAGAAAAAAACGAATTTAAATAGTAGAACGTCGTTTCGTTTAAAATTAGTATTTAGCACTCAATTGAATAAAAACATGTATGATCTATATATTCCTAAATTTCTTTCAAGCTGATTCTTAACTGGTCCGACGCGGGACCGGTAATTTCATGAGAGTACCGAAATGGCACCAAAGTTAACCGAAATACATTTTATTGCAAGATAACAATTATCGATTATTTTATATTAATATTCCATCATTACTTGAGAAGAAGACATATGGCTTTAGCGACGTGCCATCTTCAGTGTAATTTTATGTAAATAAACAAAGCAAAAAATAATATTTTTCCAAGTGTACTGTCTCATTCATGAGTGAAAGACCACGAAAATGCGGCTGTTTGAGCATCGGCACCTAATTGATGTTAAGGCAGGGTGTTTGTGCGTCACATGCTAATATAGGAAGTTGTTCAACAATTCTATGATACAGCGAATTCTTCAGTAAATTTACAGGATAGGCCGGCTTTGTACAAATGTTTAGGTAATGTACTAAAGTATATGAAAAATAAGAAAGTATTTATAAAATAAACGTTCAAAAAATTTTTCCTTAGCTCTTTTAAAGAAAAATTTGTATATGCCCGTTTTAAACATAACAATATATTAGTTGTTTATAACTTATGTCATTTTAAAACAGGCAAATTAAACTAAATATGTAGTACAAGTACGATAGCGAGTTTGCGTTTACTCGTTTGACAGAAATCAAATAAGCGAAAAATTTGTCATCAAAAAATTTGGCAGCAATTTGTACCAAATTTATCTTACATAGCGAACAAGAAATGAGTAACTAACAAGACAGTCAACTAAAAACTTAACAAAACAATAACAATACAATTGTACAGATGATATGAATACGACGGGATATGCAACAGGGTGAGGCGAAAGGAAAATTCCGGACAGTAGTTTTGGATGCAGAGTGAAAGTAAAATGATTATATTTATCGTTATGGGTCTTCAAGGGACTAGTTCAGTAACGCTGGTCAGTTGTGAAACAGTCGTCTTGCTTTTCAAATACTTCAAGTCTGCTAAGCTGTTAAAAAGAGCTATCGGTGACATGTCTACGCCATGGTTATATGTTAAATAACTTAGGAAGTTTTCGGCGAGAGTTCTGTAAACGTTGAAGCTGCACCCAAAGACACGTAAGTTTGACAGAATCCACATAACTTTTCACGGGCGAAAGACCGAGGTATATGGTATAAGCGAGATAAGGCTGACTTTCTATTATAACTCGGCCGAGATAGAGGTGAAGATAGATATAGACACAGAGAGAGATAGAGATAGAAAGAGAGGTGGAGAAAGAGACATAGATAGAGATAAAGATAGCGATAGACAGAAAAAAATGGAGATAGGAATAGAAGTAGATACAGAGAAGAGACAAATATAGAGACAGAGGTAGACATAGAGATAGAGGCAGGGACGGAATTCGATATAGGGATAGAGATGGATATAGTTAGAAAAAAATAGACAGCGATAAATATGGACATAGACATAGAAATGGAGATAGGGATATGCTAGAGGCAAACAAAAATAGGAATAAAAATAAGGATGGAGATATCTTGTTCTATAGATAGAGACGGAGAAGATGTGCAGAAATAGTGATAGGCAGAGATATAGAGATAGTCAGAAAGATTGAACTAGTGATAAAGATATACGTAGAATTGAAGATGAATATCTGTGGCTACAAGCGACAATAACCTAAGTCGACTTGAGAAATATCCACAATACAATACTTTGGCTGTCGAGTTTCATAGAAAAGGTGTATTTCAATTCAAGTTTAAAATATTTTTTGAGTGACTCATAGAGAAATTATTATAAGGACTACAAAAGTCTCACAAAATTTAAGATTTTATTATTTTTTTATTAAAAAAAAAGTAAGCCTTTGCGATCAGTCCATTTCCTAAGTTGACTTAGAATGTTATCGCTTGTGAGCACATGCATATCTTTCAAACCAGATATGTACTAAGCTTAACCTTAAAATATTAATTTCAAGCAAAGCACCCTCTATGTACAAAGGAGAAGTATGTAGTTAATGATGTAGCACGCGCCGAAAATTTTTCTGATCGAGAATTTTCTGGAATAAAGTGCAAACGATGAAATTAAGTTGAAAAGGCGAAAATTTTCGAAAATAACATATGTACAGCAGCGAACAGAAGAATAGCAGTGGAAATCTTTTTCCAATATCGTCGAATAAATTATTTTCTTTTTAAGCAATTATTAAAAAGAGACTTCGATGAATTTTGTCACAGAAACTTTCAAACTAATGTCAAACACATTTTCGAAAACTTAAGAAAACTTTAGGAAATTTTCGAAATTCTTGTTTAGTGTTTTCGGAAATTTGTCTCACTATGCAGATATAAAGCGCAATCAATTTTAGTTTAACAAAGAACAAGTTATATATATCTTAGAATTCGTATTGATTTTTGAAATGTTTTTTTGAAGAGTTATTCAAATTATTGTATGAATGAAAATCTCAATCATCAATCAATGAAAATTGTAAAACATTTATAATAGAGTAAGAGCCCGTGACGGCCAGACCTTTGTCATTTTATAAAAGTTGAAATTTCGTCAGAGCATACTTCCAACTGAAGCAGGATCGTTGGTCTATTATAAAACTTGAGTCATGGTGGCTTTAACAGATATCGTGCAAAAATTTTGCAGAAAAATATGCCTTTCTTTCGTCATTCTATGAAGACTGATTTTCATATATGGTGTTCGTCACGATATAAGAAGCCACTAGCTTCATTGCCAGACACTTTCCATAGTGGCTTTGTCCAGCCAACTTTTATAAAATGACAAAGGTCTGGCAGTCACGGGCTCTTAGACTATAACTTGCACTTTGTTAGGATACATTTTTTGGGCTACAAAACTACATAATCAGAAAATTCAGAAAACTTTAAATAAATTTTCGAATTAATGAATTTTTACGAAAACGTTTTCAAATTTACTTGCATAATTACAGTTACGAAATTCATGCAATTTTTTTTTGTAAAATGAACGCTACTGCAAAAGCAAAATAAAAAAAAATTCAATAATATTGAAATAAGTAATTCGAACATTTCCTAAATTTTCTTAAATCTTTTTGAAGACGTTTTCGAAATTGGTTTGCAAAGTTTCAGCTCGAAGTTCAACTAAATTGATGAAAATAAAAATTTAAAATCTTTCAATTAGAAATGCGAAAATTTCCTGGTATTTTCTCGGCTTTTCGAAGTTTTTCGAAAACATTTCTGGATTGGTTAGCCAAGTTGCAGTTACAAAATGCATGGAAGTTTTTTGTTAACATATGGGAAATAAAATAAAATTCAAAAATATCTATAAATAAGTAATTCAAACTTTTACTAAAACTTACGCGAATTTCGAATTTCTCCGACATCATTTTGCGTAGCTTCATCTACGAAATTTACGGGAGTTTTTTCTTTAATTAACGAAAATAAAAAAAGAAGAATTAATTGGTAAAATTTCATTAAAAAAACTACCATTGTTATTTTTGTGCCAAAAAAGAGATACAAGTGGCAATCTTTTGATATTATGCGGCTAAAAAATTATAGTGGACACAAATTCATGTCTTACAATGCAAATTTAAGACGAAAGTAAAACTTGTTGAAGCAGCTCCATTTACACATTGCAAGTGAATGCACCAAGAATCAAGTCTAGACTCAAGCAGTCAGTCAACTGTCCTAATATATTTAAACTGTCATATTTCGACTGGGAATACAAATATTTCAATGGAAGTAAATAAATATTGAAAGAGCCGTGAGGCAATAGTGGATAAGATATCGACTCACGCGGCAATCGTCACGGATTTGATCCTGGATGCAAAAAATAGAAACTAGTACGATCTAATTTTATGTTATAGGTTTGCTGTTGGTTTTTTTAACACGTTTATATCAATCTCTCCGGTATGTTTGAAAGTATGTAACTCTTTTATAACAAAAAAAAATAATAATAAATAATGTTACGCAGGTGGTAGGGATATGTTTGCGTGTAATTGGTTGACTTTTAATAGAACTATGTGCTTATTTTAAAGTCT
The DNA here is from genome assembly GCA_029619165.1 of Eurosta solidaginis. Taxonomy (NCBI): domain Eukaryota; kingdom Metazoa; phylum Arthropoda; class Insecta; order Diptera; family Tephritidae; genus Eurosta; species Eurosta solidaginis. Next base: position 9,125 of record JARSSU010018167.1, on the reverse strand, counting down.
TACAAAAGAATACAGCTTGTGAAAAAATATATACATATATAAAACATAAAATGCAACAACTTAATGAGCCTGGAATTAGTGATATTTGTAATTGTTTAATTTACTGCAAACTAATCGCTTCAAACATGACAAGCATGAAATTAAACAGTCGCGAGCGCTGATTGGGACGCTGATGGATATGACGCAGTTAATGCAACTATACTTCTGCTGTTGTCTGTTGGCTGACAGACAGCTGCGTCTACAAGAAAAACCAAAAGGCAAGGAATGCAAGATAAGATGCTTGATGTGAAATGTATACATGCATACATAAGGATGACGACTATGTTTGTAGTACATTAGCGCAAAGCGCAAATATTAGCTGATACAGAAGAAGGTGCTCCTGTCCTGCTCGCTTACTTCTGCAATGAAGCGCGTACGTTGATATTCCCTCAAGCATTCATTAATTTGTTTTAGCGCTAAAGTAAGTACAAGCATTTCTATATATGTATGCTTGTATGTGTGTATAATTGTACAATATTGCCTTAAATTGAGTATGATTAATTATAAACGCTCAGTTGATTTTGTTGTGCCAATTTATCATTTCTTATACACCCCGGCTACTTGGCTGTCTGTCGCATCATTGTTGGTTTGGCTTGATCAGCTGCTAACTATCAGCGGATGGGTTGCTGCTGCTATGATTATGTTTTCGTTTTTTTTTAACTGCTGTTGGGTAGTTTAGTAGATGCTAAACGCTGCACTAAATTGAGTATAAAATTCGCAGCTATGACACATGAAGTTGTTTTTTAGCAAATGAACGGGTTCAAAAAGAAAAGAAATGCGCACTGGAGGCGAGGGACGAAATTAGCTAACGCGGGTATTAGATGTAGTATATCAACAAAGCTGACATTAACAACGCTATTACGCAAAGTAGAAGCTTCATAGCGCAACTGAGCAGCAAATTAATCTTAACTTCTTATCTGATTCACAAACACGTCAAACCCTTTTACATTAGCGCGCCATCATCATCACCGCCCACCTAAAATTCGCCACAAAACTTACAAAAAACTTTCAGCTGATAACACTTTTATCATATTAATGCAGTGACAACCTTTCGCACACATTAATATCATTCAAATGCCCTGAAATTTTTGCTTTTAACGGAAGCGTGAAAACTTTTTACTTCAACACACCCACAACAAAAACACAAAAAAAAACAAAAACACAAGGACATTGTCATATATAATCATACAAAAAAATTTAGTTAAACAATGATGATAAGACTCCTTTGTTCGATTACAGTAACAACTGACAATAAATTTACGTTTAAAATTGTAACAGATTTAACTAAAGTGACTTAACAACAAAGCTTGCTTGTGATAAATAAATATAAAAAAAATTGTTTCAACACAGCATTTACATAAGCATTTACGTTTGTTTATATTGACTTATAATTAAAAGCCAAATAAATCGCTTGGAGTGGCGCATTGTCATATACAGAAACAAGCCCAAACACACATACATACGCAAATATATGTATGTACTAATGAAGGCAAACAGAAAATTTGTTTTGAAGTGGATAAGCAAACAAGATAAAATAAAACAAATTCATTGTTATCGCGCTGTGAGTTACAATCGTTTGTGCCTACACTGCGTATGAGTGCCGATAGGCGGAGTAGTTGTGGGAAAGTAAGTGGAAGAGTTGAAAAAAACTTCACACTTTGTATGGAGAAATATGAAATAAACTTTGCAAAAAAAATTGTCGAAATCACCGCAAGTTTTTAGAGATTTGTACTTTGTTACATAAAAAAAAATAAGCAAATAAAAAGAAAATAAAACAAATTCTATAAAATAAAAATTTAAATAATATTAAATTTTAAAACACAAATCAACTAAAAATAAAAACGAGATTTAAATTGAAAAAAAAAGATTTAAATTGAGTTAAAAACTTGACAAACAAAAAGATAACATTAAACAAAATGAAAAAAATAAATAAAAAAAACAAAAGAAAAATTAATAAAATAGGAAAATAACACAAAATGAAAAACAAAAAATAAAATAAAATAAAACAAAAAAAAATAACGCAAAGTAAAGAGAAATAAGAAACAGTAAATGAAGTAATGAAACATAATAGTAATTAAATATAACAAAACTGAAAACCAAAATAAAAAATTTATAAAATTAGAGTAAATGAAATAAAATAACGCAAAATCAAATAAAATAAAATACAAAAATAAGAAAATTTAAAAAAATTAAAAAGCAACAACAAAGTAATATAAAACAAAATAAAATAAAATGTTAAAATAAAATAGAATGTAATATAAAATAAGTTAAAAAAAATAAAAAAAATAAATAAAAGAATTAATACAAAAGAAATATTTTTAAAAAATATAAGATGAAGTAAATTTTTATATATAAATATAACAAAATAAAATGAAATAAAATAATATCAAATAAAATAAAATAGAATTAAATAAAATGAAATAAAATAAAACAATATCAAATAAAATAAATAAATAAAATAAAATATAGTAAAATAAAATATAATAATATAATATAAAATAAAACTATTTAAAATAAAACATAAATGATTCAAGGTTCGATTCGAGCTCAAGGCCAGAACAATACCAGATGGCGCAACACTGAATAAATATAGTTGGTAAAAATGAATAGAAGTAGCAAATTTGTCAGTCAAACAAACCACCGCTGTATAGCTAAATGGTTAGCGCAGCGTGCCTAAAGCGTACTGATGATGAAGGCTTAGCACCCTTCGACATGGATCTATCTGCGCAGCTATGGCAGGTTATCTGAAAAATTGTCTACTTACTATTCCAAAAACAAAATACAATTTTTCAAATTTACAAAAATTAAAAAATAATTATCATTACAAAAAAATTATTATTCTGGCCTTGAGCTCGAATCGAACCTTGAATCATTTATCAATAGGCCGATAAAAACAAAAACAATTGTTAATAAAACATAAATAAAAATAAGTGAAATCAAAAAAAAAGTAAAAAATAAGATAAAATAAAGTTTGAAAAATTAATTTTATTAAATAATAAGAGATAAAATTTAAAAAAATTATTAAATAAAATATAACAAAATAAAATAAAACAAAATAGAATATAATAAAATAAATTGAAATATAAATTAAATATACATAAGTAAAAAAACAAAAAAAAAGATAAAATAAAACTGAAAAAAAATAAAAACAAAATAAATGACTTGAGCCAGCAAGTAAAAAGGCAAAATAAATTAAAATAAAACAAATTAATATAAAAAAAAATTAAATAAAGTGAACTAAAACAAAATAAAATTAAAATAAGTAAAATAAAATTAAAATAAGTAAAATAAAACTAAATAAACATAAGATAAAATAAAGCAAAATAAATTAAGATAAAATAAAGTTAAATAAAATGAAATAAAATAAACTAAAATAAAATATAGTAACATAAAATTTAAAAAAATAAATAAAATAAAATAAAAAAAAATTACGTAAAGAAAAATGAAATAAAAAATAAATAAAACAAAACTATAAATATATAAAAAAAAATCGCATAAAAAATCAAAACAAACTATTTTAAATAGAATAATACATATATGAAGAAAAAAGGCAAAACTAAATAATAGAAAATAAAAAAAAATTATTTTGTTTATATGTATTTAATTAGCGAACTTTGCTCATATTGCTTTATACAATGGTTTTTGTAATTGATATTAGAGAAAAATTGTAGGTTTACAAACGGCGATGGTTACTAGGACATGTTTCTGAATTTCACTTCTTCATCAGCAAGCTTTCCGGGAGCTGAGCGTTGAACTCGAATCTCCAACATTCATATCAGTGCAAAGGTAGATGCCTTTAGCTGCTGAGCCATATGAATGTCCCGTTGTTCTCTGTACAATTGGTCTCTAAGGGTTGCCTTTTTGTTTATATTCCTTTTGATCAGCATGTCGGCACATACACTCTGTATGTAGTTTATTCCTAATGGTGTGGATATGATTTTTAGGCGCGCTTTTGAAAGCTTAGTAACATTTTTTCGGATTTTTACAGTATTTGTTTTTAATACTTCCGCTGTTACTATTATATCAATATGATCATATGTATTTAATTAGCGAGCTTTGCTCATATTGCTTTATACAATGGTTTTTGTAATTGATATTAGTTTCAATAAAACACAATACCAATAAAAATAAGCGCAACAAAATAAAATCAGACAATTCAATAAAAAAAATTTTTTATTAAATATTTTATTTTTAAAGTGTTTAAAAAGTGTTCAATTTAAAATTCTTTTCTGTGAAGTGGTAAAATTAAAAAAAAGATTTAAAGAAAATGTATTCAAATGTATGCATGGAATTCGAACCTGCATCACAACCATGATCGATCTGTTGACAAACAGACTCGACCAAAGTTACGTATTGCTGCTAAAACTTTTCCGAATTGCCTTCTGCCGCATATATTTATCGGAAGTATAAATATAGTGCATACTTTGATATTTGCTTGCACCAAAGCTAAATTTTTATACTCAGTTGAGCAGAGCTCACAGAGTATATTAAGTTTGATTGAATAACGGTTGGTTGTACAGGTATAAAGGAATCGAGATAGATATAGACTTCCATATATCAAAATCATCAGGATCGAAAAAAAATTTGATTGAGCCATGTCCGTCCGTCCGTCCGTCCGCTAACACGATAACTTGAGTAAATTTTGAGGTATCTTGATGAAATTTGGTATGTAGGTTCCTGAGCACTCATCTCAGATCGCTATTTAAAATGAACGATATCGGACTATAACCACGCCCACTTTTTCGATATCGAAAATTTCGAAAAACCGAAAAAGTGCAATAATTCATTACCAAAGACAGATAAAGCGATGAAATTTGGTAGGTGAGTTGAACTTATGACGCAGAATTGAAAATTAGTAAAATTTTGGACAATGGGCGTGGCACCGCCCACTTTTAAAAGAAGGTAATTTAAAATTTTGCAAGCTGTAATTTGGCAGTCGTTGAAGATATCATGATGAAATTTGGCAGGAACGTTACTCCTATTACTATATGTACGCTTAATAAAAATTAGCAAAATCGGAGAAGGACCACACCCACTTTTAAAAAAAAATTTTTTTAAAGTAAAATTTTAACAAAAAATTTAATATCTTTACAGTATATAAGTAAATTATGTCAACATTCAACTCCAGTAATGATATGGTGCAACAAAATACAAAAATAAAAGAAAATTTCAAAATGGGAGTGGCTCCGCCCTTTTTCATTTAATTTGTCTAGGATACTTTTAATGCCATAAGTCGAACAAAAATTTACCAATCCTTTTGAAATTTGGTAGGGGCATAGATTTTATGACGTTAACTGCTTTCTGTGAAAATGGGCGAAATCGGTTGAAGCCACGCCCAGTTTTTATACACGGTCGTCCGTCTGTCCTTCCGCATGGCCGTTAACACGATAACTACAGCAAAAATCGACATATCTTTACTGAACTTAGTTCACGTACTTATCTGAACGCACTTTATCTTGGTGTAAAAAATGAACGAGATCCGACTATGACCACGCCCACTTTTTCGATATCGAAAATTCCGAAAAATGAAAAAAATGCCATAATTCTATACCAAATACGAAAAAGGGATGAAACATGGTAATTGGATTGGTTTATTGACGCGAAATATAACTTTGGAAAAAACTTTGTAAAATGGTTGTGACACCTACCATATTAAGTAGAAGAAAATGAAAAGTTCTGCAGGGCGAAATAAAAAACCCTTGAAATCTTTGCAGGTATTACATATATAAATAAATTAGCGGTATCCAACAGATGATGGGTCACCCTGGTCACATTTTGGTCGATATCTGGCAAACGCCTTCACATATACAACTACCACCACTCCCTTTTAAAACTCTCATTAATACCTTTAATTTGATACCCATATCGTACAAACACATTCTAGAGTCACCCCTGGTCCACCTTTATGGCGATATCTCGAAAACGGCGTCCACCTATAGAACTAAGCCCCACGCCCTTTTAAAATACTCATTAACACCTTTCATTTGATACCCATATCGTACAAACATATTCTAGAGTCACCCCTGGTCCACCTTTATGGCGATATCTCGAAAAGGCGTCCACCTATAGAACTAAGGCCCACTCCCTTTTAAAATACTCATTAACACCTTTCGTTTGATACCCATATTGTACAAACGCATTCTAGAGTCACCCCTGGTCCACCTTTATGGCGATATCTCGAAAAGGCGACCACCTATACAACTACCACCACTCCCTTTTAAAACCCTCATTAATACCTTTAATTTGATACCCATATCGTACAAACAAATTCTAGAGTCACCCCTGGTCCACCTTTATGGCGATATCTCGAAACGGCGTCCACCTATGGAACTAAGGACCACTCCCTTTTAAAATACTCATTAACACCTTTTTTTGATACCCATATTGTACAAACAAATTCTAGGGTCACCCCTGGTCCACCTTTATGGCGATATCTCGAAAAGGCGACCACCTATACAACTACCACCACTCCCTTTTAAAATACTCATTAGCACCTTTTTTTTGATACCCATATTGTACAAACAAATTCTAGGGTCATCCCTGGTCCACCTTTATGGCGATATCTCGAAACGGCGTCCACCTATGGAACTAAGGATCACTCCCTTTTAAAATACTCATTAGCACCTTTTTTTGATACCCATATTGTACAAACAAATTCTAGGGTCACCCCTGGTCCACCTTTATGGCGATATCTCGAAAACGGCGACCACCTATACAACTACCACCACTCCCTTTTAAAATACTCATTAGCACCTTTTTTTTTGATACCCATATTGTACAAACAAATTCTAGAGTCAACCCTGATCCACCTTTATGGCGATATCCCTAAATGGCGACCACCTATAGAACTATGGCCCACTCCCTCATAAAATACTCTTTAATGTCTTTCATTTGATACACATGTCATACAAACACATTCCACGGTTTCCCTCGGTTCATTTTCCTACATGGTTATTTTTCCTTATGTTGTCACCATAGCTGTCAACTGAGTATGTAATGTTCGGTTACACCCGAACTTAACCTTCCTTACTTGTGGCGGATTTTATGTGAACAGGTTTTTGCATTGTGCTATTTTTAGAAGCACAATAACTAATCAATGAAAATTATTTATTGTTGTTAAGCGGAAAGTGCATTTACTGCTTAATGTATGAAAACATTTCTAAAGCAAGTTTTAAATTTTCGTTAATGAAATATTTTGAATAAAATGGAAATAACGCGAAACCAGGACGAACAAGACAAATTATCACCTTGTCACAGCGACTTGGAGATAATAGTAAGTCTAAATGATAACATTTGGATCTGGTCGCAATCATCTGTACTAATAATGGCAATCATGTCTTTCATCACAGGCACACTTAGCTGCAACTTTATGTTCTAATGAACAAGTGATTGCTGCGTTGTAGAGAGGGCCGTGATTGAGCATGTCAGTGATATTTTTGGTAATCGTAACTGTCAAATGAAATTTGGCTCATATGGCGCTTATATGACTGTTTAGTCACCGTCAGCTGTAAAAATGTCTGCGACTGAGAAGTCACTATTTGCGCGAATGCGAAATTTATTTATTCAAAATTTTCTAGCTATTACATCTGAAATCACGACCGGTGTGATCGCGTTTGTAATTTTCGATTATTGGTAAGCGTGATTGTAAACTGCGATTTAGATCAAATTGCGCTTCTATCGCGGCTCAATTCCAGTCACGAGTAAAAATTTCTGGGACCTTGAGACGAGAAAATCGCCTCGTTATTCAGAAATCTCCGCCGGATCTGGAAACTCTAGTATATGGTCTTTTTACGAGTGCTTTCTGTCTGAAGTGTTTAGTCACTTAAATATTCTCCTTGCCCAAATGCATTGTCATAAAACTTATCCACCTGTGATTTAAGTGTATTAACTTATTTCATGTTTAAAGGCTTATGAGTCAAACGGATTTGTTTGCCCATCTAAATTTTCACTAGCACTCAATTTTAGGATACAGATAATCTAGTCGCTACGAATCTAGAAACTAGCTTACTGTGCTGGGCAGCAAAATGAGCTTCAAAGTATCGTGACTTAATTATTTAGTAATTCATTTAAGCTATCAAGCGAAAATCAGCTTTCATGCTTTCTAACAGGGTTATTGCAGTTCTCTGCATATAAAGGCACGCACATTCACATATTAGTGCTTCATCCTGCAGCAGCTTTAAACGATCATTCAAATTTAATAAAATTTTGTTGATTTTCTTTCAACGTTGAGCTCATTGAGCTATCTGCACTTTGGCACTCCCAACGATCACACATAAGCACAACCCCATGTCCAGTCGCCATCCATCTGAAATGATGGGTGACAAAACTTAATAAAAGTTAATTAAACTCAATCAAATTTCATTTGCAGATTGAGGCCAGCCAATCAGGGTGACAATATACACTTGTTACTCTATAGTTTATGTTCTATAATGGATATTTTTACGAAATGCGCACACAGTGAGAATGAGAGCATCTTTGAATAAACAGCAGCGAGCAAGAAAATAGCAGTGGTAATTTTTAGCAAATTTTTTCAACTAAATTCTTCTTTTTTTATTTTCGTTAATGTGAAAGAAAAAACTGCTATCAATTTTTTAACAGAAATTATGCAAACCAATATTGAACACCTTCAAAAAATTCAAGAAAATATTACGAAAACTTGGAACTTTTTATTCAGAGTTTTCTGAATTTTTTAGAGTATGTAGTTTTGTAGCCCAATCGATTCGAGTCTTACGAAGTACAATCTATAGGTCTCTTAAAATTCGCATTGATTTTTGTCATTTTTTTTTCTAGGTGTGTTTCAAATTTTCTTTCATTATTTTTAATATTGAAGAAAGTCTTCCTTTTTCTCTCCATTCTATGAAACACACACACACACACACATTATATGCGGTTCGCTGAAATATTTCATCAAGAATGTTTCACTTCGCTCTATCGCCAAAAAATCGTTCAGGGAAAGAGTGATAGAGAGAGAGTTTGTTGCTGACAATTTGTATGCGGGAGTGAACAGCGACATTGCTTGCTGTGCTATATGAGCATACAAAAAGATAACGCTAGAGCAGTGGTCGGGGCGCCATAGCTCAATTGAG
>JARSSU010018166.1:0-16892 GCA_029619165.1 Eurosta solidaginis | reverse complement strand
TTTATGGCAGTAAACAATAGATCACATAATTAATTTGGGAACAAATATAACTTAATAAGTGGAGTATGTGTGCTTTTCCGTATTAATCTGGTTTTATGGCAGTATACAATAGATCACATAATTAGTTTGGGAAAAAATATAACTGAATTAGTGGGGTATGTGTGCTTTTCCGCATTTAATCTGGTCTTATGGCAGTAAGCAATATATCACATAATTATTTTGGGAACAAATATAACTTAATTAATGGAGTATGTGTGCTTTTCCGTATTTAATCTGGTTTTATGACAGTAAACAATATATCACATAATTATTTTGGGAACAAATATAACTTAGTTAATGGAGTATGTGTGCTTTTCCGTATTTAATCTGGTTTTATGGCAGTAAACAATAGATCACATAATTAGTTTGGGAAACAAAATATAACTGAATTAGTGGGAGTATGTGTGCTTTTCCGCATTTAATCTGGTTTTATGGCAGTAAGCAATATATCACATAATTATTTTGGGAACAAATATAACTAAATTATGGAGTATGTGTGCTTTTCCGTATTTAATCTGGTTTTATGACAGTAAACAAAGATCACATAATTAGTTTGGGAACAAATATAACTTAATTAGTGGGGTATGTGTGCTTTTCCGTATTTAATCTGGTTTTATGGCAGTAAACAATAGATCACATAATTAGTTTGGGAACAAATATATCTTAATTAGTGAGTATGTGTGCTTTTCCGTATTTAATCTGGTTTTATGGCAGTAAACAATATATCACATAATTAGTGTGGGAACAAATATAACTTAATTAGTGGAGTATGTGTGCTTTTCCGTATTTAATCTGGTTTTTATGGCAGTAAACAATATATCACATAATTAGTTTGGGAACAAATATAACTTAATTAGTGGAGTATGTGTGCTTTTCCGTATTTAATCTGGTTTTATGGGCAGTATACAATAGATCACATAATTAGTTTGGGAAACAAATATAACTTAATTAGTGGGGTATGTGTGCTTTTCCGTATTTAATCTGGTTTTATGGCAGTAAACAATAGATCACATAATTAGTTTGGGAACAAATATAACTTAATTAGTGAGGTATGTGTGCTTTTCCGTATTTAATCTGTTTTATGGCAGTAAAACAATAGATCACATAATTAGTTTGGGAACAAATATAACTTAATGTAGTGGAGTATGTGTGCTTTTCCGTATTTCATCTGGTTTTATGGCAGTATACAATAGATCACATAATTAGTTTGGGAACAAATATAACTTAATAAGTGGAGTATGTGTGCTTTTCCGTATTTAATCTGGTTTTATGGCAGTAAAACAATAGATCACATAATTAGTTTGGGAACAAATATAACTTAATTAGTGGAGTATGTGTGCTTTTCCGTATTTAATCTGGTTTTATGACAGTAAACAATAGATCACGTAATTAGTTTGGGAACAAATATAACTTAATTAGTGGAGGTATGTGTGCTTTTCCGTATTTAAACTGTTTTATGGCAGTAAACAATAGATCACATAATTGGTTTGGGAATAATATAACTTAATAAGTGGGGTATGTGTGCTTTTCCGTATTTAATCTGGTTTTATGGCAGTAAGCAATATATCACATAATTAGTTTGGGAACAAATATAACTTAATTAGTGGGGTATGTGTGCTTTTCCGTATTTAATCCGGTTTTATGGCAGTAAACAATAGATCACATAATTAGTTTGGGAACAAATATAATTAATTAGTGGAGTATGTGTGCTTTTCCGTATTTAATCTGGTTTTATGGGAGTATACAATAGATCACATAATTAGTTTGGGAAAAAATATAACTGAATTAGTGGGGTATGTGTGCTTTTCCGTATTTAATCCGGTTTTATGACAGTAAACAATAGATCACATAATTAGTTTGGGAACAAATATAACTTAATTAGTGAGGTATGTGTGCTTTTCCGTATTTAAACTGGTTTTATGGCAGTAAACAATAGATCACATAATTGGTTTGGGATAAAATATAACTTAATAAGTGGGTATGTGTGCTTTTCCGTATTTAATCTGGTTTTATGGGAGTATACAATAGATCACATAATTAGTTTGGGAAACAAATATAACTGAATTAGTGGGGTATGTGTGCTTTTCCGTATTTAATCTGGTTTTATGGCAGTAAGCAATATATCACATAATTAGTTTGGGAACAAATATAACTTAATTAGTGGGGTATGTGTGCTTTTCCGTATTTAATCGGTTTTATGGCAGTAAACAATATATCACATAATTAGTTTGGGAACAAATATAACTTAATTAATGGAGTATGTGTGCTTTTCCGTATTTAATCTGGTTTTATGACAGTAAACAAAGATCACATAATTAGTTTGGGAACAAATATAACTTAATTAGTGGGGTATGTGTGCTTTTCCGTATTTAATCCGGTTTTATGACAGTAAACAATAGATCACATAATAAGTTTGGGAACAAATATAACTTAATTAGTGAGGTATGTGTGCTTTTCCGTATTTAATCTGGTTTTATGGCAGTAAACAATATATCACATAATTAGTTTGGGAACAAATATAACTTAATTAGTGGAGTATGTGTGCTTTTCCGTATTTAATCTGATTTTATGGCAGTAAACAATAGATCACATAATTAGTTTGGGAACAAATATAACTTAATTAGTGGAGTATGTGTGCTTTTCCGTATTTAATCTGATTTTATGGCAGTAAACAAAGATCACATAATTAGTTTGGGAACAAATATAACTTAATTAGTGGAGTATGTGTGCTTTTCCGTATTTAATCTGGTTTTATGGCAGTAAACAATATATCACATAATTAGTTTGGGAACAAATATAATTTAATTAGTGGAGTATGTGTGCTTTTCCGTATTTAATCTGATTTTATGGCAGTAAACAAAGATCACATATTTAGTTTGGGAACAAATATAACTTAATTAGTTGGAATGTGTGCTTTTCCGTATTTAATCTGGTTTTATGGCAGTAAACAATAGATCACATAATTAGTTTGGGAACAAATATAACTTAATTAGTGAGGTATGTGTGCTTTTCCGTATTTAATCTGGTTTTATGGCAGTAAACAATAGATCACATAATTAGTTTGGGAACAAATATAACTTAATTAGTGGGTATGTGTGCTTTTCCGTATTTAATCTGGTTTTATGGCAGTAAACAATAGATCACATAATTAGTTTGGGAACAAATATAACTTAATTAGTGGAGTATGTGTGCTTTTCCGTATTTAATCTGATTTTATGGCAGTAAACAATAGATCACATAATTAGTTTGGGAACAAATATAACTTAATTAGTGGAGTATGTGTGCTTTTCCGTATTTAATCTGATTTTATGGCAGTAAACAATAGATCACATAATTAGTTTGGGAACAAATATAACTTAATTAGTGGAGTATGTGTGCTTTTCCGTATTTAATCTGGTTTTATGGCAGTAAACAATATATCACATAATTAGTTTGGGAACAAATATAACTTAATTAGTGGAGTATGTGTGCTTTTCCGTATTTAATCTGGTTTTATGGCAGTAAACAATAGATCACATAATTAGTTTGGGAACAAATATAACTTAATTAGTGGAGTATGTGTGCTTTTCCGTATTTAATCTGGTTTTATGGCAGTAAACAATAGATCACATAATTAGTTTGGGAACAAATATAACTTAATTAGTGGAGTATGTGTGCTTTTCCGTATTTAATCTGGTTTTATGGCAGTAAACAATAGATCACATAATTAGTTTGGGAACAAATATAACTTAATTAGTGGAGTATGTGTGCTTTTCCGTATTTAATCTGATTTTATGGCAGTAAACAATAGATCACATAATTAGTTTGGGAACAAATATAACTTAATTAGTGGAGTATGTGTGCTTTTCCGTATTTAATCTGGTTTTATGGCAGTAAACAATAGATCACATAATTAGTTTGGGAACAAATATAACTTAATTAGTGGAGTATGTGTGCTTTTCCGTATTTAATCTGGTTTTATGGCAGTAAACAATAGATCACATAATTAGTTTGGGAACAAATATAACTTAATTAGTGGAGTATGTGTGCTTTTCCGTATTTAATCTGGTTTTATGGCAGTAAACAATAGATCACATAATTAGTTTGGGAACAAATATAACTTAATTAGTGGAGTATGTGTGCTTTTCCGTATTTAATCTGGTTTTATGGCAGTAAACAATAGATCACATAATTAGTTTGGGAACAAATATAACTTAATTAGTGGAGTATGTGTGCTTTTCCGTATTTAATCTGGTTTTATGGCAGTAAACAATAGATCACATAATTAGTTTGGGAACAAATATAACTTAATTAGTGGAGTATGTGTGCTTTTCCGTATTTAATCTGATTTTATGGCAGTAAACAATAGATCACATAATTAGTTTGGGAACAAATATAACTTAATTAGTGGAGTATGTGTGCTTTTCCGTATTTAATCTGATTTTATGGCAGTAAACAAAGATCACATAATTAGTTTGGGAACAAATATAACTTAATTAGTGGAGTATGTGTGCTTTTCCGTATTTAATCTGGTTTTATGGCAGTAAACAATAGATCACATAATTAGTTTGGGAACAAATATAACTTAATTAGTGGAGTATGTGTGCTTTTCCGTATTTAATCTGGTTTTATGGCAGTAAACAATATATCACATAATTAGTTTGGGAACAAATATAACTTAATTAGTGGAGTATGTGTGCTTTTCCGTATTTAATCTGATTTTATGGCAGTAAACAATAGATCACATAATTAGTTTGGGAACAAATATAACTTAATTAGTGGAGTATGTGTGCTTTTCCGTATTTAATCTGGTTTTATGGCAGTAAACAATAGATCACATAATTAGTTTGGGAACAAATATAACTTAATTAGTGGAGTATGTGTGCTTTTCCGTATTTAATCTGGTTTTTATGGCAGTAAACAATAGATCACATAATTAGTTTGGGAACAAATATAACTTAATTAGTGGAGTATGTGTGCTTTTCCGTATTTAATCTGGTTTTATGGCAGTAAACAAAGATCACATAATTAGTGTGGGAACAAATATAACTTAATTAGTGGAGTATGTGTGCTTTTCCGTATTTAATCTGGTTTTATGGCAGTAAACAATAGATCACATAATTAGTTTGGGAACAAATATAACTTAATTAGTGGAGTATGTGTGCTTTTCCGTATTTAATCTGATTTTATGACAGTAAACAAAGATCACATAATTAGTTTGGGAACAAATATAACTTAATTAGTTTGGTATGTGTGCTTTTCCGTATTTAATCTGGTTTTATGGCAGTAAACAATAGATCACATAATTAGTTTGGGAACAAATATAACTTAATTAGTGAGGTATGTGTGCTTTTCCGTATTTAATCTGGTTTTATGGCAGTAAACAATAGATCACATAATTAGTTTGGGAACAAATATAACTTAATTAGTGGAGTATGTGTGCTTTTCCGTATTTAATCTGATTTTATGACAGTAAACAAAGATCACATAATTAGTTTGGGAACAAATATAACTTATTTAGTGGGGTATGTGTGCTTTCCGTATTTAATCCGGTTTTATGACAGTAAACAATAGATCACATAATTAGTTTGGGAACAAATATTACTTAATTAGTGAGTATGTGTGCTTTTCCGTATTTAATCTTGTTTTATGGCAGTAAAAATAGATCACATAATTGGTTTGGGATACAAATATAACTTTGTAAGTGGAATATGTGTACTTTTCCGTATTTCATCTGGTTTTATGGCAGTATACAATATAACACATAATTAGTTTGGGAAAAAATATAACTGAATAAGAGGGGCATGTGTGCCTTTCCGTATTTAATCAGGTTTTATGACAGTAAAAAATAGATCACATAATTAGTTTGGGAACAAATATAACTTAATTAGTAGAGTATGTGTGCTTTTCCATATTTAATCTGGTTTTATGGCAGTATACAATATATCACATAATTGGTTTGGGATAAAATATAACTTTGTAAGTGGAATATGTGTACTGTTCCGTATTTCATCTGGTTTTATGGCAGTATACAATAGAACACATAATTAGTTTGGGAAAAAATATAACTGAATAAGAGGGGTATGTGTGCCTTTCCGTATTTAATCAGGTTTTATGACAGTAAAAAATAGATCACATAATTAGTTTGGGAACAAATATAACTTAATTAGTAGAGTATGTGTGCTTTTCCATATTTAATCTGGTTTTATGACAGTAAACAATAGATCACGTAATTAGTTTGGGAACAAATATAACTTAATTAGTGGAGTATGTGTGCTTTTCCGTATTTAACTTGTTTTATGGCAGTAAACAATAGATAACATAATTGGTTTGGGATAAAATATAACTTAATAAGTGGGGTATGTGTGCTTTTCCGTATTTAATCTGGTTTTATGGCAGTATACAATATATCACATAATTAGTTTGGGAAAAAATATAACTGAATAGAGGGATATGTGTGCCTTTTCGTATTTAATCAGGTTTTATGACAGTAAAAATAGATCACATAATTATTTTGGGAACAAATATAACTTAATTAGTTGAGTATGTGTGCTTTTCCGTATTTAATCTGGTTTTATGGCAGTAAACAATAGATCACATAATTAGTTTGTGAACAAATATAACTTAATTAGTGGGGTATGTGTGCTTTTCCGTATTTAATCTTGTTTTATGGCAGTAAACAATAGATCACATAATTGGTTTGGGATAAAATATAACTTTGTAAGTGGAATATGTGTACTGTTCCGTATTTCATCTGGTTTTATGGCAGTATACAATAGAACACATAATTAGTTTGGGAAAAAATATAACTGAATAAGAGGGGCATGTGTGCCTTTTCCGTATTTAATCTGGTTTTATGACAGTAAACAATAGATCCCGTAATTAGTTTGGGAACAAATATAACTTAATTAGTGGGGTATGTGTGATTTTCCGTATTTAATCCCGTTTTATGACAGTAAACAATAGATCACATAATTAGTTTGGGAACAAATATAACTTAATTAGTGGGGTATGTGTGCTTTTCCGTATTTAATCTTGTTTTATGGCAGTAAACAATAGATCACATAATTGGTTTGGGATAAAATATAACTTTGTAAGTGGAATATGTGTACTGTTCCGTATTTCATCTGGTTTTATGGCAGTATACAATAGAACACATAATTAGTTTGGGAAAAAATATAACTGAATAAGAGGGGCATGTGTGCCTTTCCGTATTTAATCTGGTTTTATGACAGTAAACAATAGATCCCGTAATTAGTTTGGGAACAAATATAACTTAATTAGTGGGGTATGTGTGATTTTCCGTATTTAATCCCGTTTTATGACAGTAAACAATACATCACATAATTAGTTTGCGAACAAATATAACTTAATAAGTGAGGTATGTGTGCTTTTCCGTATTTAATCTGGTTTTATGCAGTATACAATATATCACATATTAGTTTGGGAACAAATATAACTTAACAATTGGGGTATGTGTGCATTTCCGTATTTAATCTGGTTTTATCGCAGTAAACAATAGATCACATAATTAGTTTGGGAAAAAATATAACTTAACAAGTGGAATATATGTGCTTTTCCGTATTTAATCTGGTTTATGGTAGTATAGAATTGAGCACATAATTAGTTTGGGAACAAATATAACTTAATAAGTGGGGTATGTGTGCTTTTCCGTATTTAATCTGGTTTTATGGCAGTATACAATATATCACACAGGCGCAGATCTACGACTAATTTTATTTTACAAATACTTTACGGAACAAAAATGAAATTTCCAAAGAAAAAAATATTCAAATGTTCAATACTTAAAGTATTTGAAAATAAAATTTTGCATGGAAAGTCCAAGGTGTGGAAATCAAAATATCTAGCATCAATACTGCGGGCCATTTTTTTTCAACGGAATATCATAGAGAGTAAAATTTTGCGTATGTGCTTTTCCTTGCGTGCAAAAATGTGCTCAAGAACAATTTTTTTGCACGGTTTTTGCAACAATTTTAAAAATAGAAATTTATTTCACTGAAATAAAAAATGTTCTCTTAAAGAGTTTTTAATTACAAGCAAATTGGTGTTTGAATTGTCGGTAAAAGTTTATTTGAGGGGTCGACTGCTAATACGCTATCAAAAATATCGAGAGCGGTGTCAAAAGACGCGTATTG
Organism: Eurosta solidaginis; assembly: GCA_029619165.1. Lineage (NCBI taxonomy): Eukaryota > Metazoa > Arthropoda > Insecta > Diptera > Tephritidae > Eurosta > Eurosta solidaginis. Next base: position 8,718 of record JARSSU010018166.1, on the reverse strand, counting down.
ACCTCGAAATAATAATGTGAAAAATAAACTCAATTCAGTAAAAAAATAACGTAACATACATTAATTTTTCCATTCACATCGTCAGTTTTATTTCATATAAAATAAGATTTACTGGAGCACTTACATAAATGAAATGTTATATTTCATTGTTTGAGTTGCTTACATTAACTTTTTCTAAATATGTACATTTTAAGACCTTGAATCAGCCATGGAAAACCTTCCGTGCTTCTTGGTCTGCGAATATGGAAATTACCGATTCAAAACTAATGCTGCGAGCAAGGCTGGACTCCAACGCCAATTTTCCATGGCTTGTCAAGCGATTGGGGCTCATAGTAGAACGTAAACAATTTTTCACGCGAGACAATAGACTAAAAGAACGCTCCCCTTCAGCCACACTGATTGGAAGTGTGCAAAATATTCTTAATGCTATGCAGATGTACTTGCATCTTCAAGTCAGGAAATTTGTTCAGAACTTGAAATGGTGGCAGCGAATCACATCCCAAATTTGCTAAGTGGATGGCTTTGAGATGAATGATTTCATCTATTAGATCCGTATAAATATCGATACCATAAATCGTGTAGAATGCCGCTGCCTTTTCTCTGAGCTCTTCTTCCGTCAGATCCTGATACTTCCACAAAAAACTAAATTTAATCGCAATGTCATTTACGACTTCGAAATGTCTTGACATGTTACCAATCATGCAGTCCAAACGAACGTAAAAAACTTGCTGTTTGAATTGAGTTTTGGAATCACACTCAGGTGATTCGCCAGGTAATTCATCGAACTGGCGCTTTCTTATCTTCCTTCTTTTCTCTGCGAAGGTATTCACAACTCCTATACTCCCTGCCGGAACCGTACATTCTTGAAGTATGATGGACCGTTGATCCCTGAACTTATTCAACTCATCAATCAGGCTACGTATATTTTCTGTTTCCACGTCCACTGTGGTATTTCTAGCTTGCAGTACGAGATTTCGATGGTTGATTACCGTCAACGCTTTGAGCCAAATGGAGGCTATGAGGATACACTCAAATTTCCCCATATATGCTTCAATACCCCCCAAATCCGTTACTGTTTCTGAACTCAGATTTAAAAGCTTGATTTCATCAATAGTTTTCTTGGGGAATGTGAGTTGCGAAAGGTTTCACACTACCACACGAGCAGACCATCGTGTTTGTGACATGCTGTGCAAGGAGCAATTAGTTTTTTCCTTGAGAATTTCCCATCTCTGAGGGCTTGCGCTAAGGATATTATACAATTTCTGCGTAATACCGAAAAACGTGATGACTTCTGCACAACATTCAGCAGCTTGCACTCCACATAAATTTAAACTATGACAAGCACAAGGTGCAAATATTTCCAGGGAGTTATCTCTCAAGATATGACTCTGCGCTCCTTTGTAATGACCGCTCATATTACTGCCATTATCATAGCCTTGCCCACGGCAGTCATCCAGTGGAATATTGTGCTTTTTTTGAGTGCTGCGAATCAGCTCAGCGATAGCTTCTCCTGTTTTTTGCGTTACAATCGACAATTTCTAGGAAGCGTTCTTGGATTTTCCATTTTCCGGAGTCCCTGTCTAATAAAACATAACGCAATATAGAAACAGTCCTGCTCACTATTCTCCGAATCAGGGGTCGCATCCACTATTACAGTGTAATACCTGACGGACTCGCCTTCTATATTTCTAATTACTTGACTTGCACAGATTTCTATGAACTCATTTTGTATTCCATCGGACAAATAATGTGCTTGGAGACAATTCTTTTTCGTTTGAGATTCCCTCTCCTTCTCCAAATGTTCGTGCAATAGGGGATCATAATTGCTGATCAGCAAGCTGCTTCATTTTCAAGGGTTTCCTCTAAGAGAAAATCCACTGAACTTGCATGTCGAATTCTCATTTCATATTGGCGCCACTCTTTATAGCAAGTTTTATAATTTTGACTATTTTCATGTTCAGGAATTTTATCGTGTGACCTCTTCCAATTGATGAGTGGTTTAGTACAGGGTAGTTTTCATACCTATTGGTGACTAGGGTCTCAATATATAGGCCAAAATGTGGATCAGGGTAACACAAGGGTGTGTGGGTAATATGGATATCAAATGAAAACTGTTGCTGAGAGCTTTAAAGTAGTTTTCATTGTGATATTCTATTTAGTCGCACCAACCTGGGAAAACTGATAAATATGAATGCGAAGCCGAAATTCTTTATTCTTTATTCTTTAAACACACACAACAACCAATGGTTATATTTACAGTTCATGATATCTTGCACACTAACATTTTAAATAAAAATTTATAATATTGAAACTTATTCATGTAGGCCTTCATATCGGGTTACCTGGTTAATAAGTGATAATTTCACACAACACATGCAAATACTCAAATATAAAATAATCATTAACCAGTTAAGTAGATAACTAAGCTGAAGTTTATAACGAGAGAATATTTGAAGAAAAACAATATTCCGAGTACTTAGAATAGATGAAAAACATATATGTACAATGAAGAAATAGAGAGAGAGGTATACAAATCATTTGGCAAAGTGTTGCATAATTTCGTGTTTGAACCGGGTTGTGTTTTTCAAAACTCTAATCGCTATTGGTAGATTATTCCAAAGGCGAACTGTGAAAACAAAAAACTGTCGCTCGGTAACCGAGCAAGTATATTTCATGCTACAGATAGCGAGTGATCGAGAGGATCTCATGAAACTAAAACGCTCCTTCAAATAATGTGGCTCATGTGTAACTATGACTTTATGTAATAATGTTAAGCATCTGAGTTTTAAGAGATTTTCAATGAGATGGAAAATATTTTAGAGCAAAAATTGAAATGTGATCATAACGTGACATGAATTAATAACACCGACCTACCTATTTACATACGTCCCATTCGATTTTCCTGAAATTTGGTATATAAATTTGCCTATATTAGTATTTGTATATTTATTTATTTATTTGTTTCGTAGTAATCTAGAAAATGTAAAAAAATAGGCACAAGTATTTAATCGTAAATACTAAAAATTAACTAAAAGTTTACGTACATTTAATATCGATTTAAACATATGTTTTGTGGAGGAAAAGTTCAGACCCACAGGATTTGAAACATATTAAATTCCTTTAAAGCTCTTAAATCGGAGCATTAGACGCGTAATTTGTGCTAACCGTGTCCAGCCAGAAAGTATCGTGATTGCGTAGACAACTCTGTGGAATATTGAAACAAATTCTGGCTAGCAGAAATGGACAGTCAATCGCTCTACTTATCAAGTCGAACACAACGGTGCGAGACAGAAAAGAACGTCTGCTGTTTAATGATTTTAGGCTTATGAGCAAACAGCGACTACTGTAAGAAGGAATCGGGTCGTTGAAATGCAACGACCGTAGGGCAAAGCCAACAAAAACTTTTTGCACACGTTCAAGCCTGGTATGTGACAATTATAGTATGGGCTCCAGATAAAAACAGCGTATTCAAATTTAGACCGCACAAGAGAGGTGTATAGCAATTCAAATGTGTAAGGATCAGTAAAATCAGAGCTAAAACGTTTAATGAATGCAAGTGTTGAATATGCTTTCGCAATTATGTAATTCAAATGGGTTTGAGACAAAAATTTACAATCGAATACGACACCAGATCAGTAATTTCACTTAAAGTGGATAATCGAAGACCATCGATTTTATACGATGTGGGTAGCGGACAGCGAGACTTTGAGTAGCAAACATGTGAGCACTTTTTTATACTCAGAGGTTGCACACAGAGTATATTAACTTTGATTGGATAACGGTTGGTTGTACAGGTATAAAGGAATCGAGATAGATATAGACTTCCATATATCAAAATCATCAGTATTGAAAAAAAAATTGATTGAGCCATGTCCGTCCGTCCGTCCGTCTAACACGATAATTTGAGTAAATATTGAGATATTTTCACCAAATTTGGTACACGAGCTTATCTGCACCCAGAATAGATTGGTATTGAAAATGAGCGAAATCGGATGATAATCACGCCCACTTTTTATATATATAACATTTTAGAAAACACAAAAAACCTGATTATTTAGTAAATAATACCCCTAAAATGTTGAAGTTTAACGCCTAGACTGATATTGAGACTCTTAACAAAAATTTTTAAAATTTTTTTAAAATGGGCGTGGCACCGCTCACTTGTGATAAAATTAATTTTACAATATTATTAATCATAAATCACAAATCTGTAAACCTATAGTAACAAAATTCAGCAGAGAGGTTGCCTTTACTTCAGGGAATGCTTCGAAGAAAAATTAACGAAGTCGGTTAAGGACCACGTCCCCTTTTATATAAAAGATTTTTAAAAGGGTCGTAGACGAATAAAATAAGCTATATATTTGCAAAAAGAGCTTTATTACAATGATATTTCATTTCTCAAGTGTATTTATAACAATAAATAGTAAAAACTTCAAATTTTAAAAATGGCGTGGCACCGCCTCTTTTATGACAAAGAAATTTCTATGTTTCGGGAGCCATAACTCGCAGAAAAATTAACGGATCGTAATAAAATTTGGTACACAAATTTTCCCTATAGCAGGAAATATTTCAAAAAAAATGGACGAGATCGGTTAAAGACAACGCCCACTTCATAAAATATTTTTAAAAGGGTCGTAGACAAAAATAATAAGCTATATCTTAGCCCAAAAAAGCTTTGTGTCAATAGAATTTTACTTTATAATTGAAATATAACATTAAATTAAAAAAACATAACATTAAATTAAAAGGGTCGTTGACAAAATAATAAGCTATATTTTAGCCCAAAAAAGCTTTGTGTCAATAGAATTTTACTTTATAAATTGAAATATAACATTAAATTAAAAAAACACTAAAATTTTGTGTGGCACCGCCCCTTTTACGACTAAGCAATTTTCTATGAAGAAATAACTCCAAGAAAAATTAACATATCGTAATGAAATTGTGTACACATATTTTCCTTATAGCAGGAAATATTTCTAGTAAAATGGACGGGTTCGGTTAAATACCACGGCAACTTATATAACAAGTTTAAAAGGGTCGTAGACTAGAATAATAAGCTATAACTTAACAAAAAATAGTTTTGAATCAATGATACACTTATCAAGTTCTATTGTAAGAGCAAATGGGGAGACATTTTTTTTAAACGGGTGGTGCCTAGTGTTATTTAGAAAAGTAATTTATCTGAAATGAAATGTACAATTGAAGCGCACGCTGAGTATATAATGTTCGGTTACACCCGAACTTAGACACCTTTACTTGTTATATTAAGATTCAACTTATTACGTTTACACCAGTCGGCAACATTATATATACTAGATTGTAGGCTTATCATGTCTTCATTGCTTGTAATTATCGAAAAAATCTTAAGATCATTAGCATACAACAGAAAATTTGCGTAATTGAAAGCTGGTTATATCATCGATGAAAATTACAAAGAGAAACGGGCCCAATATGGTACCCTGTGGAACACCGGAAGTCGCAATGAAAGGATCAGATGATGCCCCGTCAATAGTAACCACACATTTACGAGAGGAGAGATAGGATTCAAGCCATTTTAAAAGAGTGGAATGAAATCCTAGAGCTCTCAGTTTTCAGTAATAAAATTGTGTGATTCACCTTGTCAAAAGCCTTTGAAAAGTCTGTGTAAACTGAATTAACTTGGAGGCGATTTTGAAACGCAGAAATACAGTATTCTGAGGATATCTTTGAAATTGGCCGACAATTCGCAATATTGTGCTTATTACCACTTTTAAACACCGGGGCGATAGAACTGACTTTCCAGGTATCAATAACCACTCCTCGTTCAAGTGATTTATTGAACAGAACCAACAATGGGGAAAGAAGGGCATAACATTTTTTTAATAGGTATGAAGATAAATCATCTACATCGGTTTTAGTAGACGTCTTCAGTTGTCGGATTCCTTCTTCTATATCAGCGAGCGTTAGGGTTAGCGATAAAAAATTTATTGGGGAATTTATGTTCGTGGAACACACCTGATCAAGGTCAGCTTCGAAGTTTGACTTGAAGAAATGAGCAAAGAGATTAGCAGCATCAATAGTATAGTGTGCTTGGTTCTCATTGAGATAGACAACAGAAGGTATACCCGAACAGGATTTTCTGGAATTGACATATCTCCAAAATGATTTCGAATTTTGCTTTATATCCGATTCCTACTTAAGAGTATAACTACGCTTCAAATCCCTGTTCAAGGATTTAAATTTACTTCAATAACTAAAACAGAAATTTCTCATCATATATAACAGATTTGGATAATTTAAACTTCTTGAAATATTTGTTTCTTAAATTTTTAAGTTTTAACAATCGTTTTGTATACAAAGGTATTTTATATCTGGGTTTCTTTAGGATTAGGATATGCTTAACGCAGATCTCATCTAACTTATATTTAAAGATTCCAAAGCATTTGTCAACGTCAACGTTAGAAAATATTCAATTCCAATCAACGGCATCAACTGCAATGTTAACCATATCGACATATATTCTACTGAAGCAAAAACTAGCAGCTTCTTCATCATGAAAGGCGCGTTAACCTCCGAAGAGATCTAAGGCCGAGCTTCTCTTCAAATTTGCGTGGTGCAACTCTTGATTTTCCCTACAAATTGGCCGGACGGTACCTACATGTTTTATGCCGACTCCGAACGGCATCTGCAAGGCAGATGAGTTTTCACTGAGAGCTTTTCATGGCAGAAATACACTCGGAGCGCTTGCCAGACACTGCCGAGGGGCGACCCCGCTTAGAAAAATTTTCTTCTAATTGAAAAACCTTATTTCTAAAATTTTGATGTAGCTTTGCCCGGGGTGCGAACCCAGGGCATACGGTGTGCTAGGCGGAGCACGCTACCATCACACCACCGTGGCCGCCATATGAACAGAATTAAACTCATAGAATTCGACCTTCAAACGAAACGGTTTATGATGAATACCAGGAGTAAATAAAGGATCAAGGCTTCAAATAAAGAAAAAATGTACATTATCATTGACAAAAATTAAGTCTAAAATACTAGAAGCCGATTCGGAAAACCATTTATCTGAGACAAGGCCGTAACTGGATAAGTGTATCAACCAAGTAGGATTCAGATATATTATTACGTTATTTTCGCTATAGCACATTACTATCATCAATATAAGACCATCATTATTGCGCCAAGTTGAAGTCACCCATGACACAGATACTAGGGGCCTAATGAAGCATATAAACTTATAAAGTGTAAAATTATATCCATTGCACACGACTGTTATATGAACGCACCTAATAATATTCTTGATAAACTTAATTGTTTATAAGCTGTCTTATTGCAAACAAATTTGTTGATTGCTATACAAATTAAAAATGCCACATTAAGTGATAAAATCAAAACTAAAACGTCTTTACTAATACTAATACTATAATAGTTGTAAATGACTTGCTGATGTTGAAGATTTCTAATAAAAATGCCTGCTGTAATGTTTGCAAGATTGCATTCCTTTGAGTTTACGCGCGTTACACAATGGAAATGTGCGCTGAAATTTATACAAATTGTGTAAATGATTTTTCATACAAAATTTGACAGCTCGTTACGCACTAGATAGATTTATACGCTTACACATTTTTATAAGGCATTTATAAGGTTATATGAGTCACCTCTACTATCGTTTATTATGACTAGATGCTACTGCTGAATATTGTCCACATGTGCTCGTGTAGCATATCGTTGCTGTCGGAGGAATATAAGATGCGCAACTAAAATATTTGAAACGCCTTTTACTGACACGCAGAGCTGATCCCAATAGTGTATCATCATTCTTCAATGTCACCAGCGAACGAGCGAAATTTCCGATTAACTGCTATAAGAACAGCTCGCCTCTACTGTGATCAGTTTTAATATAATCATAAAAATAAATGCAAGGCGCTCGCGCGGTACCCTCCGAAGAGATTTTAAGGCCTAGCTTATCTTCCAATTTGCGTCATGCTTGTTTTAATTTTCCTATACTGGCGGGACGACACCTACATGCTTTAAAGCCGACTCTGAAAGGCATCTGCAAGGCAGATGAATTTTCACTGATGAGCTATTCTGGCCAGAAATACATTCGGAGTGTATGCTAACACTTCTCGAGAGACGGACTTCCGATATGAAAACTTTTTTCTAATTAAATATTTTCTTCATTTTGATGCCACTCTGCCCGGATTGAACCCAGAACCCTCGGGGTGGTAAGCACCTAACACCCGGCGGCCGCCTCGATCAATTTAGCTTGTGTAAATTTTTGGGTGATATAGGAGCCTAATAAGCCTATTTAATTAATAACTATAATGGAAATTTTAATTAGCTAAACAAACGGAATTAATTACGCATATACCAGCGAAATGAAATGAACGTGGCTTTGAGACCGCATTTTGCTATATGTTAACGCGGCGTAGGCTGCCACCCGTTCCATCTCCCTCTTGTACATACGTATATCTATGAATTTATATTATAACCCGTAGTTTGTATTATATCAATTACATTGAAGTGTATCCTGTACATATTGATTATATATTATATTGAATTATATCTATCATACTCCCCAAAAGCAAAGAAATATAATTTAACGTAAATTTCTCACTGGGAACCCTCATGGACGTGTGGCAGCCTCACCGCGGTAAATCCACCAATTTAATTCGCTCGCAAGTACAGGATGGCGATCCGGCATGATCGCCACCTGTCAGAAAACCACCACCTTTT